>DVPR01001043.1:0-11780 GCA_018239345.1 Oxynetra stangelandi | reverse complement strand
GTTATAACATCTACACGTTTTCGTAAAATAGTATAAGAGCCGCAAGTATTCAATCTCGGCTGATCAGAAAACCAAATTATTAGTTTATGAGTTCTAAAGTCTCAGTTTAATACTTTTCGGAAGACCACTTCTGGAGTAAAACAAATCACACAAAGCACGGGAATCTCTATAGTAAAGCTACAATTACAATGAGTAACAAGACATTATAGAATAGCTGACACTACATAGCATCATTGCCACTAATGTTAAATAGGTACTTGATTCTGAAGTCCATCTAGAACTTGCAGAAGTAGACCGAAACGTATGTAGCACTCCTCAAACTGGTAATACAACTTTACCGAGACGATCATATTGACCGATCTCAATACTCTCGCGTTGGAAACGTTCTGAACAACGAATATTATTTGGAATGTTAACGTACAAACCAAAAATTCAACGTTACGCAAAAACCACCCTCTGCCCATCGTTAAGAACGTCGGACGTCGGCCGAACTAACTTATGTACGTTTGATATTATCGCCACCCCTTGCAATATTTTAAGCTACCCCTTTCTATCGCCCTTCAGATCAATCGATGCCTGTCCACCCCCTATTATTTACTGATTTACTCTATATGGCGTCGTGTTTCGGTGACACATCTTACGAGCGCGCGGAATTGAAAACTGAACCAGCCCCGAGTAATATCTGTTACTCGGACGTTCTATGGCTTGGAATAGTAGCTACAGATGTAGCATCGAGAGCTCTGGGTATTGGCTAGCGATCTGGCCGACCCTTAAATACTACTGTGATGCTCATTAGATCGCCAGCCAAAGTAGTGTTTTAACAATAAAACTGTGAATATTGTCCTAGGACTTGGTCACTTTCGTTTACGATTTTTTTCTGTAACATCTTCTAGTTAAGTTCAGGAGCAACATTAATGGCTAGTAATGAAATTTAATTATGAACTGTCGCTTGCACATTTTTATCCTACCGGATATACGTATATAAACAAAAAGAAAACATAAAAATACCACGAAAAAATTACCAATGGCGAGCGATAAGCGACTCGCTAACCCGTTCGACAACCGCGGGGACACATACACCCATGTGCGCCGCTAACCCAATCGAACGCTCAAATTGACAATAAATATTGGCAATGTATCGATTGCCGTATAACGAAACATAAGTTGTAGCAAGCGCTGACCCCCGTCTGCGCGCGTATTGACACACGGAGATTACGTTCGATAGGGCTCAATCGAGATTTTTGAACGCCCCATCGCGAATGTCGTCCCCGGAGCTTACACCCTTAGATTATGTACACGACTTGCACATTTTAACTGAATAATATATAAGCTAGAATTACGCCCAAGGGCACGCCGGTATTGTGCTCTGTGATTGAATGAGACAAAAAAGAAACTAAATTTTAAATGCACCTCCCGAATCATTTACTATTATTATTCTTCTATGTTTGTTATAAAAGTATGGTTAGGTCAATTTATTATTTTTATTAAACAGTGCGCTTATCAGTAATGGATTACAAATTCCCAATTAAATAAACAATAAAAGACACACTTCACATACTTTTATAAAATCGTTCTTATAATAGATACGGTTTAAAGTGAGCCCTTTCATGATGATCTCCTATTATTATATTTTAATAAAATAATACTCAACTACTTACTCTCATAAAGCAAACTGAGCCGATCAAAGAAAACGAATTATAGGTTAAAATGACCAAATAACAACCCCATACACAATTCCATGCCTTCCCATAGACAACGCTAAGCATCCCGCTTTAACCCGAAAATAAAAACAAAAGCATTTCTGGCACGCAATGCTTCAAACGAATCGAATATATACAGTCATAATCACGCAGTCGGGCCCTGTAATAACCCTTCGTATAGAATTAACCCTTTGCGCAGTGCAAGGTGAACAACCCAGTTAAAAAGGGTCCTTCTTACGTCATCTGTCCGCTATACACTTTTGACGGTGTCATAGCCGATCGGGATTTGTGGATTAATATTTTAAACTTATATCATACTCTTTTTACAGTAAAACCGTTAAGTTTTAAAATCAAAATAAAAGTCTAATGAAGCACAAAATTTCATTAAATAAGAATTAATTATAGACAATGATCATTTTCGCTACTGCCTAGGGAAATTTCGAACTACTTTTTTCTGGACTATTATTGTACGTTTTGTATGTACGTACATAACTTGCTGTACATAAGTAAGTGTAGTCACTCAAGTGTGTGCATCATAATCGACAGCACATTTATTTGGCAACCCGCTCCCGCTTGTGACTTGCATTTTCCCAGACATTATCCGGAGGGCAACATGATATCGAATATTCATAATCATGTGCCCACATTTCTCTAAAAAGTTCGTTAAAATCCTGGAATCGGTCCAAAAAAACCGCTCTGAGTTTTAGTAGCTTTGACATACTCGGTTTTTAATTAATGTGGTTTTTTTTTTATTTCAATCGCTTGAAAGATTGTTTTCATTTGCAATTTACTGGCTGGATACGATTAAAATTTGACTTCTTTTTTATGTTTGGTAAAACGGCAGCTATAGCGGCACACAAGTGCACAGCAAGTCTATTTCCGGCCGAGCAAATATGCGATGAATTTAAGTTTTTACATTCTTCACGCGATCTCGGTACTGGACATCCCGGTGTAGAGCTACGAGCGAAGTGTGCAGCGTGTGTTGTTCCACAGAGCACATTAACATCTTAATAACATGTTTTTTTAACTATATAACTCGATTATCAATTCCCTTTGCTGTCAGATTAGTCTCCATGTCATGTCCACCAGAACCCAGCCGGGCTTAAGTAACACAGGTAGCGCGGATCGCCTCTTGTAAAAATTATAAATTCCGATCAAGTCACGCTAAAATTGAAATACTCAAAACGCAATATCTGCCGGAACATTCCATAATTTTTAAATAATTCAAATACCTTTCTTTTATAAGGGCACCTAATAGGAGTGCATAAAATAATAATATGTTTATAGCTTAGAACGCTGAATGTGCCCAGGCGTTCTGCCTCCAGACGCATTTCATACCAAAAACACCAGTTTTTACAAGCGACGCACAGGGCGTATTACAGTTTGCTGTCACCAGTCGAGACCGAATTCAGTCTAATTAATTTAGTGAAATGGATTCAATATAGTGTAAAGGCAGCATAAGACGTCAACTAAAATGATTGTAATTCGGAATGTCATCTGTCCGCTCAGCCTGCTAGGGGCGGCGTGATTTATCGGAGCCGACAAGACATATCGATGAAATACTGCCGCCCGATATCTGCACTTGTGCACAGATAAATAACTCCGTAGACAAATGTGTCGTGGACAGCTATTTTCACAGTGCTACGTGTTTTATTACGCTACACCTATAGATTATCTCTCTCCCGATAGCTAATACTCGATTTATGTTCCATAAAATACAAATATATTTAAGCCTATACAGATAGTCATGTCTCTCTTTATTTAAACTGTTTTGTAAGTGTATTTTCGAGTTCGTAAAAGCGAAAAATCTTGCAGCTTGTATATTTGAAATTTAAAAACCTAAAAGAAATAACAAAAGTTTATGATAAATATCGACGATCGTTGTTAAGTATCGACATCGTGCCTATCGCTCCGTGTATGTTTCACCCCGTCTCTACGTGAAAGTCGAGCAGTTTAAGTGTGACAGGCCGTAATGACGTCTCCGTAGCGCCACCTCGCCAATTCGATTTCACTTCGCGTCAATCAAACGAAAATAGATTATTGAATCTCGTTGCCATTTGTTTGTTTGTAACGTCTTGGCAGAAGGGCTCCGCTCCGAGAGTATATTGCGAATGCATCCAATTTAAAAAGTTCAGCATGAGAATAGTAACAATGCCAAAGTAGTATTTGTAACAACGCACCAAAGTCGTACTAAAGACACCAAACTAGTATTAATAAAAAAAACTTGAATTTTATTTCTATACATTTAATGCATATGCCGTAAGAATTCCAAAAACATTAAATGTACGATATAGAAGGTAAAGCAAAGTGTGCGAACTGATAGATATTTCAATGTATTGTAGGAAAGGAGCGTGCGAAGCCGAAGGCGGCGGCTGCACGGAGCCTGCGCGCGATGGCGGAGTACAGCAAATTAATAAAGTTGACGCGCAAAAAATAAATGGGTCGCGGAAACAATGAGACGGAAACCTCACATCCTCGGGAATACCATTCCATTAATTATTGTGCCATCGAGCTGTTTCAAGAATCAGCCCTCTTTCACGGTTAACAGAAAAAACTTGTCCAAAGTTCCCTATTCATTATTTTATCTGTTAAATTATCATAAAACAAAGTAATTCAATCGATTATATTATTATAAAAAAATACTAATTAAATCGATTATAACTATTAATTTTCCAATCGAAATGTTACCTGTCAAGACGAAAGTGTTGGTGAAAATTGTTTAAGTGTTCCCGTGGTGCGGAGGGCTCGTTAAACTGTCGGTGTCATTAACACAAGACGTTATATTGCATCAGAGACGTGAAAATATTGAAAATCTATTGACCGGCCGGGCCCATCGGTCTTATTACAGCAGATTAATTGAGTAGTTACCAAACTGACCTCAGTGGCAGGAAAACAACTAGTGTCTTCAATGAAATTAACGTTGGACTTGAACATCGGAGTCAACAAGTTTGTAATTTATTAAATCACTGGAAAAAGCTAAATGATTAGATTTATTTTTTCTCATTATTTATGTGATCAAGTCTTATAAATTTGTTTATTTGAGGAATTTCCAAGAATCACATAAGTTGATAATTTTTATGTTTTTTCAAATGATATTTTAATTACGACAATTACTTAGCATTGTATTACATTTTCATAAAAGCATCAATTTCATGAATAGAACGTCTTACAGTATTCACTAAAAATTCTTCCCACAGTCAAAGCGAGTAGAGATCTTGCAGTCCACCTGTTAAATGGTTATCACACATTTAGTGGGTACTTGTTCTGTCGTGTCTCTTCAGTTACACCTTTCAAAATAGTTTTTAAGTTTTGCCAGATATATTGACCATAACACGTTCTTTAATGAACTGGTCGTTAATAGCAGATTAATAGAGACACGTGTTAAAACGTAGTAGTTTAAAGATAAGGAGTTAGTGACCGAAAACTATGGACCAACTCGACCAATCCAAATTCGTTATTCATGATATCACTGACTCTGATCAACTCAACAAAAATGATTATTTTAAAGTAGTTTACACCTTCTTCGTTTAAATTGTCATAGAAAAGTTTTTTAGCTTCACATAGAAGCAAAAATTGTCTACTATTTAAGTATACTTTGCAATGAACTATTTTATTGTACTGTTCCAATGACTGCCACGCTGACTAACCACATTGGAGAACGTTCTGGAGAGAACCATTGAGTGCATGTAGGTATGCTCCCAATGTTTCCGATGTTTTCCTGTCCTGTAATAAAACAATATACAAGTTGGTAGTGATTCGGCTCGTGACCGCTCGCCGTGACCCAACTTTAATGAGGGTCGAACTAACGGATTGACCCGAACTCGATTGGCATCAAAGGTACGGCGGCGACCCGCGCCCCTGCGATGAGACTCGCTGTTGCTAAACACTCATTTTTAATAGAATCGTAATTATAAAAAATAACAACTTTTCAACTCATAGCAGCCATGTTGTTTAATCAACCAACGTGTAGCAAAACGAAATGTTGCAGTTAATAATTCATAATACATCTCAATTAATTTACACTGAATTTAAAAAATATGAACACTCGTCATTGTATCAATTGTTTTTTCTAATAACGACACCACACAAATCGCTATGTGCTAATAATAATCCCAGATATGCTACTAGTGGTGCTACTGCTACCAACTAGCAGATTCATTATCGATTCTCCTTGACGTCCCATCTTTAAATTGGATTCCCCCGTTCCAGAATCCCGTACACCACATTAGTCTTGCCCACCACCCCACCGAAAGCCGAGGTGCAGTAATTTTAACAAAACTCATGCATATTTATAAACTAAATGTGTATATTATTTAATGTCTGTGTGTGTGTGTGGGGTGGGCCTTAATAACAGATATTCAATCAAAATCAACCCTTTCCGCCGATATCTTTGCAATGCGTCTCCCCTTTCATTTTGTTTTGTTATATTCGATATTTCGTACCTCCTGTATATACGAGTATGTATAGACATAGACAGAGCTTTGTATTCTGTGACTTAGTTCGCTCCCGATATGGATTTGCCTCGCGTAAAACTAAGCCAAGGACATTTTGTGTAATAAAAAGGGTAGCAAATCTTCAAGACTTCAGAGGTGACACGAATTTCTTTCTTTAAAATATTCAATACACTGTTTACAACAATGAAGGGCTTAACAGATATTAACTTTGACATTGAATCTGAAAAGCAGTTAGAATCATGAACATACGTACAATTCGTTTCTAGAATGAAAATCATGTAGCGAAAGATGAACCATCATTGAAATATTCATATCAATATTTTTTTTCCAATTCTTAATAATATTGACGTCATGACGCACGGATTCATACAACCATTTAAATACGATATTTTCAAACCGCCAGTTGCAAGTATAATTATCCGAGCGAATTCATTCGCGATACGAGATTAATGTTCCAACGTACATTGAACAAAGACCTTTTATTACTTTTAAAAGAAGTTCGATCTTAGATTACGCGGTTCCAGTCAGCCAATTGTATGGAATTTGCATATGAATACAACATACCTTTGTTGTAAAGTTATGTACGAGGACAAAAATAAGTTGACGCGGTTGTAATAGTAACGCGTTCGGTTCGGAAACTGTTTTAATCAAATGACGAAAGACATTTTTTTATCTGGATTTTTTTAGTTTTTTTTAAATTTCAACTAATGGGCACTGCCGTTTCTACACAAAATTTGAAATTTTTTAATTGCTCTATGTGAATAAAGCTTTCTGATCGTGACATGTCAACGTACAAAGACTGTCTAGTTCTTTTTGCAAAAACTCGACACTAAAGCGTACGTTTTTTATAAAAAATTTCAGCGACACACCCAAATTAAAATCACTCATCAATACTCAAAACAAAGGCTTGGCCAGACGCTCCAAAAAAAGGAATAAAATATTATGCATCTGTGATTCGGGCATTTAGACAGTATCGCGCGGGGCGGGCGTAAATCTTGTGGCGGTGTGAGTCCGTCTGGACCTAACTCCGCCATGTTTATGTATAGATATTTAAAATATTCCCTTTGATACGAATGATAATTTCGTTCGCAATCCTACGGTTCGGGAGCGTCAACAGAAATGGCTCATATTATTTTGTTTTTTCCTTTTCTCTCTTCATTAACTCGACAATATTCGTGACGTAGTACAATGTTTGGCACCACCTGTAAAGTGGAACAGTTCGCGCCACAACATTGAAATACCATACATCAGTTCGGAAATTACTAACCGTTGACACATGACGCACAGCATACAACGACCTAGCACTGAACGCGGCGGCGCGACGCACGACGACAAACTTTTTCGTTCAAAGTTATCTTTGTTCCGCGCAATCATACGATATTTTGTAAGGATGCGCCGAACCGAGCTCGTCCTTTTGCGAGCTGTACTCTGATTTCCGAAGCGCTTTGATACCAACTTTTAAGCATCTCCCGTTTTGACGTCGAATATTGCATTTCCGTACGTTTAATACGATATTTGTTTTGTTGGTAGTTTTCCGTTGCACAGTTCAGTATTGGAATTAGATCTCGACACGGCGAATTAACCGCTTTAATATACATACTTATACAATATATGCTATAGTATTATTTTTAATATACCGAGTGTATATTCTATTTTATTTCGAATGCGTCTAATATGAATTTGATAGTAAAGGTCTATTATTTTATTAGGTAATTTACAATCATGTTGTTATCAATAATTGTTTCTAGAAGCATAAAATGTAACTGCGACGCGATCAGGCCAATAACACTCACTTTCTAGTTATTCCTATTGTGTTCACCCCACACAATCTCCCCTCCGAGAAAAAATAATAAATTATTTTAGTTAGTATGCAAATAAGTACGGACCGATATTTTAACCGACACCCCAATGGATTGCATTTTTTTTCTAAATATCTGCTCTTTATCGTTCGGAAGAATTTGACGTTGTTTCGTGACGGTTTAAAATTGTCGGTTGAACGAGATGTCGCACCGCGAAGGACAAGCGAGACAAATATAACATATAACAATACATAATACTGGTATACATTTTGTATCAATGACTATAACAGATATAGATATCGATTCATTTGTTTTACTGTAAACTTTAAAACTTTTCGACAGCCTCATAGCTCGATAACTTGGCTCGCTTCAGTAAATTCGATCCATAATCAATAATTAATAACTTTAATCCGTATCTGGCCTTAAAAACCGCTATAAAATTCAAAGCATGAGATACCTCAATTTATATTTATTTCCTCGCGCCTGATGCAAGGCGAGCGCGGGTCACGAGCCGGCAGCCGTGGCTCGGCGGCCATCTCTGGAAATATGATTACATCAAATAATGATTCGAGATTTAAATTTGCGCTCCAATCTACTTTCGTTTAAAAATGTCGGTCGTCGACGACCCTTCGACGGTAATCTAGATCTTAGTCCTGTGTATGTGTACATGAGTCTCTGTGTGTGTGTATGTGTGTGTGAGAGACGGGGCAATGATATTTAATTCGAAGGGTAGAATTTCTCATCGATTTTAATTTTATGCGCGCATCCCGTCTCGGTATTATTTGTTTTTTATGTAAATACATTCTGATCTCTTACGGCGACGAGTGGCGTCCATTTTGTGGTTTTTACTTTTCGTACATTTTAATGCGTTCGGATATTTGGCGATGAGTTTTAATGAGTGAAGTAATTTTTGAAGAAGTTTGGATCGCTTCGATTGGCATCCAAGTTTTGACATAAAACTTAAAATTGTACTTATTCCCTATAAATATGTAGGTATGTATGTATGCATTAATAATATCACTTAATAACAAATATAACTAAACAAATACAAATTTCTAGGTTTAATTGTTATTAAGTTAGCGTCAATAAATAAGAAGTGGTTCTGGATATTTTGTGAAAGCCTTATTACTGAACAATTAGTTCGCCGAGCGTATCCTTCCCGCCGAAACCCGAACACGAGTCAACTGATACTTTCGATACGGCAACACCCCGCCAGCGTCCACACAAAATTAATGTAGCCGAGAGCTACGTCAAAAATCATTATATTTTATGGGCGGACGAAATAAATGACGCTTATAAGGTATACGGAGGAAAGTTTATATTCAAATTACACTCGGTCCGTCCGTCCGTCCGTCCGGCATCTCCAAGGATCAATTTACATATTTTCACAGGTTTCCACGATTACCGTAATGTTGGTACACGTACTCGGAAGCGTGTGGCGTGGCGGCTATAAACGGGTTTTGCTATTCGTTAATTACTATGCAGATGTGGCAACACTGCTGTCTTTCATGAAATCATCACATTATACGAGTATACATTGCGCACAATATCCATCGATACTAAATGGTGCAGTCAGTGGAACTGTCGAGGACCTCCCTCGATACTGCAGAAACCTTTATTCCGGCTTTTCTCTCTCGAAAGCAATGATGTTGTCAATACGATTGTGATGTTAGTTGAACGTATATATTGCACCGCATACAAAAGTAAACAAATTTGTTTGATCGCAAAATGCTGAAAAAATATTCTTAACGTAAAGTCAAGAGTATAGGAATATATTACAACTAGATACATATGTATATCTAAAATTTCAAAAATGAGAATTAGGAAATTTAAAAAAATATATGTTCATGTATAAGCACTATTACAAACAACTAATTAACAGGCCTGTTTAAAGTAGATGGAGGATGCAATGGGCGGTAGTGGCCACTCGTAACTGCTGCCTGTTAGCTCGGTGCTCATTTCACATATAAAAAGCTGAAGATAGTATTTACGAAACTTTGAAGTGTGAAAGTGATTTCTCTAAATATTTAAAAACTCCTAATAACATTTTAGTTATGGTACGTTTTGTGCCGTTTCAGGCAAAAGTTCAATTACTTTTTTCAATGACCAATTTCTGTGAAATAAATCGCGTCACCCACCGTACTGTACCGCTTAATTTCTTATATAATTCGACGTCCAACCCTCACCTAGTGACTAACTTAGCACACCAACACCTTCATTTTTAATTACTCCCAACCACAAACAAACGAATCATTTTCTTCGACGCACGCTTTTCTAATTACACGTGTGTTCTTAACAATGAAAATTCCAATTAATTCTCTCGCAACAAACTAAATAACATATGGGGACCGTACGACAAAGCAAAACTCAAATGTATGAACATTTATTTGAGTTGAAGCCAACCGCAAATTAAATGAGGAAGTCGAAGTAAATAAATAAATTTGAAGAAAATGTTTTCATTGAACACAATACGTTTAGAAATAGGGATGGGGACGATTTGTAATTTTCTTTCTATCATACATTAGGATCGTTTCTTAGTCGACATATCGAAAACTCACGCCAAAACATCTGTCATCCCCTTAATGTATCGTTCTAGAAATATGGTTGACATTATCAAATCATTCGTACGCTATAATTTTAGAGCCTTAATCGATTTTTGTTTAATCGATTTAAAAAATCGAACTTCCAATGTCAAATTAAAACAAAAACAGTCGACAGTTAAAAACCCCGTTCGTTGAACGATTCGATTGTTTTCTGTTCCCTCACTATAGCGCCGTATCTCACATGGCCGCCCAACAAAGGTTGTCGCTACAATACTTAGATAATGCGTGCTCGCCCTACATAGCTCACAGTGGAAAGTAGCTTTAAAGATATTCATATAGACTCGCAATAAATACTTGTGCGTTGAACAATACACTCGCACGACCTATTGTCAGTTAACATTTTATTTATTTAATGGACTTAAAAGACTTTTACTGTTACTGTTTACTTTAAACTGTATAATAAACATATTTGTTATTACTACTCTTTTATACTCAACAGCAAAGTACTAATAAAGTATTTTAATAAGACAACATATTATTTTGGATCGCTATTTTCTTAATGTGTTCTACGTCAGCACAGCTGTAGTGCAGTAAGTCTGCCTTAGCCGAGGAAAATATGCACACATGGATATCTACATACCAATTATTACCCTAATTTCCCATCGGGGTACGCAGAGACTGTGGAGTACCACCCGCCACGATTCTGACAAACTCCTTTGGACTCTTCTATATCAATCAAAGGTTTCGTCACACCTGGTCATCTGTTAAACGTACGCCAGAGTACGTTGAGTAAGAGTGGGGACGGCAACGGCAAGGCGTAACCAACGTCAATATAGGTAGTAGCTTCTTTGTTTCAATCAAATACTTATTCAATTGCACACAAAACTATATCTCACGAGTCGCACGAAACAGAAACAATTCAAGTGGCGGCGCGTCTTCTTTTTACACGAGCGCAGCAGAACGAGCGTTACGAACCGTATAAATCCTGCAAATGAATAAGTGCAAACTAATTCATTCCTTTCCAAATTCCCGAAATGAAACTAGCCGCACGAAACAAAACAACTCCAATTCCCAGACGAGAATTGAACGCATTAATATTACAAAATTTGATTATCCCATAAAAGATTCGCTCCATAAAACTCTCTAGTTATAGTGTGCATTGCCGAATGTACGAATTAGGAACCCTTTTGATCGTCCCCCCCCCCCCCCCCCCCCCCCCCCCCCCGGCCGTGTACCGGGAGAGGCACGGTCTAACCACCCTCCCCCCCGACCAAACCCGTTTCC
>DVPR01001042.1:0-11780 GCA_018239345.1 Oxynetra stangelandi | reverse complement strand
GCGTTGTTAAGAACTTCTACAAGGAACACTTAATGGGTTTAACATAAACCTAACTGTTACATGACTTGCCTCGGTTGTGTCTTCATTTGTTTCGTGAATTTTACATTAAAATTAATAGGAATTAAAAAAGAATCAATCCCACTTAGTATAAATCATAATGTTTCAACAAAAAGAGCGCTAAATTAGTCTACATGAGTTTAATGATATTACAATTTTTTTGGTTATTTGCTGGCATTAATTTATCTTCATTTATACTTAAGGAATAATCGTTGAGTGTGAATGAAAAACTGTTCTTTCACTGAGTACCATCTATCAGCATATTTTGTTACATTCCTGTCACATCTGCTTCGGAAGACATCGCTCTGTCTGCTCTCAGACCTCGTGAAGACAGCCGGAAAATTAGAAAATAAACAATGACTTCCCGTAGGTACTTTTCGTTTTTATTTCAAGCTCGACGTAACACACCGAAGGCAATGTTTTATATTAAGTTACAAAACTATTTTAAGGTTTAAATTAATGTAGTTTTTTTATTATATATTAACAAATAAGTATATCAATCACCGGTTCATGTTGCAACGAAGCTCTTGGAAATTATTAATTATGTACATTTGAATTCCGTAATCGTAAAACTTACTTCGTGAAATAAGAAACATCAGCCTTATGACTTTTTTACAATTTCGGTGTAAGGACGTTTATTCTCGTGCAAATATGTTTTTTATACAATGAGAGATAAAAACTACATGAGAGTATGTTTTACATTAGTGATCATTTAATTATAGGTACCTCAATTAACAAATTACTATGTATTTGAACACTTTATGAGAATATATATAGATTTTGCTATTTATTAAACCAACAAAGTAAACACTCACAATTAGATAGACTTCAATAAAATTATTACTAAGTGGTAATTGTAATTGCAGATGTAAACAGTAAAGTTCCAGTACACCAATCAAATAATGAAATAAAAATGGTATTGCAAACAAGTGAAAAAAGGGGCAAAAAGTATTAAGAAGTTGCTGTCTGTATTATATAAATAAATAAATAACGGTCACGCCAGGTCCCTAGCGGGGTAGGCAGAGAGCACGGAGCGCCAAAAATTTCTGTCCTTGCAAACCTGAAGTGCTTCGTCTACATTCATCAGTCTCTTCATACACACACGCCGGTTTCGGAGGCTCTTGTCTCCCCCATCAGCCAATACCTGACATATTTGGAGATAGGTATTAATATGTAAAAACATTAAATGAAAAATTTAACGCAATGTCGCGAAAGTTTAGAAATACAGTTAAAACAATGAATTATCTGAAAGTGAAGCATTTAATATACATAGATATTTAGTTACTTTATACATCCCATAATAATTCAACTTTAAGATACAGTATTTGTAAATTTATTGTTAACAAAAACGCTAGTGTAAACGCGCTAATTCATACGAGTTACTGAATATATTCAGTTTCAATTGGACTGCGGCAGTGCATGTTGCATATGGCAAATGTAACTTTTACAACAACAGCTTTAACGTATTCATATGACAGCTGTCTATTAGTATAATTAATGTTAACATTTGTGTCAATAACATATATCAATATGCGGGCTTCTTGTTAAAAGTGGTGAAAAAGAATTATAGCAAACAATGTTTTCTAAGATATGTGAAATCTTTCAACACGCACTTGGCCAGCCTGGTAGAGTACCACCTTCATCCTTCTTCTGATTCTGAGAGGAGACCCGTTTCCAATATTATTACGATGCAAGCAACAGTCAATGATGACGTGTTTCTTGTTATCAATTGTTTATTCGTCAAATTAAGTTGGAAATAGGAACTTACAATGTAAATATCTAAAAATGTACTTTGGTATTAACATTACCTGAGTAAACTAATTGAGGTCATATTTAAATTAAAATAAAGTGCCATCTATTGACCAGTGGCGTGTCCGCCGTTAGGGAATTATTTAAATTGTTTTTATGATCTTCGGAAGGTTAAACAATATCAATAAAGTTACTCGTAATAATGACGATACTATTTTATTTAAGGCATCCGATTAATAATTAAATGCTAGGAACAATGCGTGGGATGCCTTACAATTGAAGATATATATAGAAGATAGATATAAATGGAAAGTTATTCTAAAAGGTATATTAGGAAATGTTATACACACCTTATTAAATAATAACAAAAAAGGATGAAATGTATTTTAAGTATGATATTAAACTGGTAATAAAGTCGACAAAGCCGACGAGGGAAGTTCGCAAGTGCGTAACTATGAAACAGTCATCGTTTTCTCCATATACGGATCACATTAAAATAATCTATTCGGTATACTGCTCGTTTAGTGTTAAATTACAATATCCTGCTTAAATTATTCCTTCTAAAATAATATAAACGCTAAAGATCAAAATATCCTGTGCGTTGATAAAGCATTCAGGCATTATACACAGACCCATATATATATATATATGGCGCTTGTTTGGCGCTCCGTGCTCTCTGCCTACCCTGCTAGGGACCTGGCGTGACGGTTATTTATTTATTTGTATATATATGTATATGCGCGTATGTGTGTATATAACATGTGTGTTTGTTTCGTAATATAAACACTATTTTAAAAACAAATGACATCAGTAAAAACTTATTATGGTAAATTTAATCACTTTAATATATTCCCCATTATTATTAAACATTAAATTCTAATGAATTAGTTACAAAATATAGCAACCAGATATACCTATTACTAGAATTTTTGGGCGTTACTTTATATGAGTTTTTAGTATATGGGTATGAGTTTTTAAATAAAGCTAATATCAGCATTTTGTACATTAAGGAATGTGTAACCGGTAAATTACAGTGGTAGATAATTTTATGTCGTACAGTGTCATACATAAATATCTAACATCGCAAGAAATGTAGCGAAACGGCTAAACTTGATTAGCCAAGTAGTAATACTATTATCGGTACAAAATTTTATTTGGTATTTTGTGACAATACCATCGAAATAGCCGAGACAGGTTAAATATACTTTTCTTTTATAATACCAGCTGTTTATTTAGAGACATATAAATGTTAGATTTCAGCGAAAATATTTTACCATAATGCACCAGTAGGCATAGTAATATTATTGATAATTTCCAAAAATTTATATGAATTGCTATTAATTGCTGATATTAAATCACAATGTAAACCTTTTTGGCAGATAAGTTTGGAATAGGACTATATTCGTACATAGCTTATGTGCATTTGGTGCTCAAAAGGTAACCCTTATCTACCTTATTAGCCGGCATGTTTTTGTAAACCAAAAAGGTGCGCGTTCATTAAAGACTACCAAGACAATGTATGCACAATGCTCATGATTTTATAGCTATTACAAAAGTCATTTATTTACCCACATAAACGTCTAACAATTAACATTAATTTCATTATCATAACTGCCTAGGTAATATAGGAATTATGTTGCAACTATCCAAGAATAGTTGACATTTTACTAATTGACCAAGTACACCTATACAACTAATAAATGAACTGAAGTCGAAGTATTTCTAAGTATATTTATAGGCAATTTTATTATTCATTTTCATCGGTAATTTTATAAAAACGCTTATGATCTACATATTTATTATTAGTCTCACAATATGAAAATGTAATTTATTTAATGTTAGCGAAGTTACGGCTAGTTACACAAAGTGCTATGTATATTGAACTATTGGAAACTATATACAATTTAAGTTTTTTGAATGAAGAGAGTAGCACACTGGCATGCAGCAGACACGAGTGTTTGTTCTATTCTTGGCCAGACACAGAAGTAGAACACAATTCATGTCTAATATAATTACGCGTTTAGATATTTTAGACTCGAATTTTTTTGAGGTATCTTATAAACTTACTATGGACACTATAACAACTGCCGATATCTCCCGTATGACTGTGGCAAATTTAAGTTATAACAAACCATCGCACGTTCACTTTCGTCCAAATATGGAAGCGGGCCCAACTGTTGACAATAATTGAAACATTTCGAATAAAAGCGCGCAGAAGACCGTTAATCGTCCTCGTGCCTAGACTAGTGGCCTTTGGCAACATCTGCTGTTTATGAAAATAGAGAAAAAATGTATATATATCGTTTTCGATTGTTCTTCACTAGTGGTGATATGCCAACTAAGGGGTTTGTTGATTTATGTTAGTGCACGTAGAGCTGATAATAAAACAAGTAGGCAGACTACATGCTTATTGCCATGGTATTACAGTTTCCGTATTCGATAAAAAAAATACAGAATAACAGTCATTTGAATTGCGGTTTTTATTCAACCGTAGTCCACACACAACATTGCGATGCATTTTTCCATGTTCACATTTAACCAGTGTTTTTATAGTGTGATGTTTTGTGAAATTGTATGTGTCAGTTAAAGTGCGGGTTGAATGATACAGTAAAATCCTGTTCGACCGCGAAATCACCCGTAGCTTTGGTTTTGATTCCGTGATATATATATGCATTGAAACGAAGCGAAACTCATACTCGTACATAACTCAAAATGAAATCTAAATTTTTACTGTTACTTAATCTAAACTAAAAACTTTACAAATACAATAAAGCCTTCAGAAATACAATAAATAGAAAGAAAAAATATATTAAATACAAAGTACAATCATTGTCAGAAATTTTATTAATTTTGATTAAAAGTACGTATAAGACAAGTAGATACAGAAAAATTAAATAACACTAGATCTAATGTTACTGTTGTTTCATAAACACTTGCTAGGCAGAGAGAACAAATAAAATATTTTGTCAAATATCTAAAAAAAATTATTAAAATACTACTTATTGAGATATAATGTAATATATTACAATATAATAGATTATTATCATTTGTGTCGGCAAAAGACGACAGACCCGTACCTAACAATGGCAGATAAAAACGCTTGCATTCCAAACAAAAAGTTTTAAAGCTAACACTGAAGTTTACAAATATAACATAGAAGGAGTATGTAGGACAGGCTATGTATAGCGATTACTCGAAATAGAATATACATCGCCGACATTTTCAAACTACAGCGTTACAAAGCGGGGTAGATGATACAATATTGAACTAACAACTTTCTACTGGGGGACCAAGGTCATATCATACTGTTATTATGCTTTAGTTGAAAACATGCTTAAATGGAATCCCCGTAATAGTTCTAAATATTATTCACAATATTTTCACATAAAATGATATTTTATTATATTTCGTTCTGTTTATCTTTTTGACCTTTAACAATTGAGAATTTATATTATATTTCATAAGGTTTTTGCATAGATATATTTTAGTACATTTATTTATCGCATTGTATATTTTAACTTTTGGTTTTATTTCTATTGCTATATCTTAAAGCACTATCCAAGCGCTAGTGTTAATTAAGTTAATTTAACGTTTTTTCTCGTGTAATGAGTCATAAGTCACGTCAAGATATTGATATTCTCCTAGTTAAGTACTTTATTCAGAGGTATTTTCACAATACTGTTGGACATTACATTCAACGTATATATTGCAGAATATGTTCTTCATAAATTTTGCCCTATATGGATGTCTAGATAATTAACACCCTTGACTTACTGTTTATCCCTGTGCTTTAGGCAAAGAAATCAATTGATTTATTGCTATACAAGTCCGAAATTCACTAAGCATTCACTTAGCTCAAGATTTAAGTGCTATTCATATACATATTAACGTATGTAATAAATTTTTGATAATTCATATTGTTCTTTTGAATATCTCCTTACGAATCTTTTCTTTTAATTTAAATAAAATATATGATTATGCATTATAGCATACAAATAATTAAAAATTCAAATCATTCAAATTTCTTTGTTAATGTAATTTGTAATACATAAATACATATATTTACCTAAATGTTGGCCTTAAGGAAAATTATTATTCAAATGAACAAATGAAGAAAATAATTAAAATAAAATTAGTTAACTCCGAATCACAATATGTAAGCATGATAGATAGATCATTTTTCTCATTTATGTCACAATACGTGACACCAAGTAATACCTCTATTTTAGTGAACACCTTGTCTCTCACGATTGTGGGGATTATTAAAATGATATGGTGTGAAATATATGATTTTATTAAAAAGTATTTATTCATTTCCATGAAAATAACCCAGCAGTAACTATGCACGGTGTAGTCACTTTGGAGCAGTGAAATACATATATGTATGTATGTGCGCCTATACAGCTGTGTGCAGAGCGACCTAACGGCATCCATGGAACTGAATGATTTTAGTCATCGTTCGTTTGTCTGATTGAGAGACATTGGACATGGCGTTAGATAATAAATTGAATTGTATCCGCATATGTACGCTACGCTTCGGTGTCAAAAAGGGCAAACGGAAATTTAAAACGGAAAAACCTGTGTCACCAGCCGAGATGTAGTTAATTATCAAATTACAAAGAGTATGGCCTAGTCACTGGGCCATTAGGCCCTAGTGGTATACATCGCACCGTTGCAGCCGAGGGCTTGGGGATCAAATCCACACATTCACCTTTGTGTTCAGAAAATTTCTAGGAATTTTGAAATAAAATTGACCATTCGGAAAAAATTGAATATCTATAACATTCGTCTATTCTCTTCAAACTTTAATAAACATCCAGTTATATTTCACATCTCCATAGCAAACGTTATCTGCAGTAGTTGTATAATCATTAATCATAATTTATTTGAGGAGTTTTAATGGTAAACGTAAACTATATAAATATTACATTTAATATTTAAAACCCAAAATAAACTGGGACAATAAAGGAGACACAATCGAATAGTTCGAAAGATTGAGATCATTAGACGAATAATGTTTTATAGGTAGACGGCGCACTGGTTATTCAGGTCTAGACCGCGAACGTGAGAGAAGGTCAGTGTTTTTGAAGTCTCGTCTAGCCATTTGAATAATTATAACTGATATATTTTGCTTTTATTAAAATTAAGCATTTTTCACATAAAATGTAATTCTATGCAAATGCCATCACTAAACCGCGAAATTATATTTATAGTTATATAAGTGATTTTGCAGATTTTAAAGTTTTCGCAAACGGTGGAACGGGTCAATTCTAATCACTTTTGCCGTTGCCAGACGTAGACAAGCGTGCATTTGCATTTTAAATTAGCGCTATTTCAAGGCTTTTTTCTTGCATAAAATATATGTTTTTGCAAGTTGGAAATATATTTTGACTGCCCATTAAGAGCTGGGGTCTCTGTGTGTGTCAGACTAGCATTCTTACACATGCACATCGGCTTTTTTTGAAGTTAATATTTATTTATTACATATTGAAAAAGGGTACCATAATATATATATGTATATATAAAATGACAATTGTATGACTGAATTTGTAGACAGTGTAATTATTGATGTTATTTACCATTTATTTATAAGGTTGTTTTTAATATGACTGGCAAAGTAATTAAACCCACTTCTTATGGCTGTGGACGTAAAAGCCGGATATGCAAGTTGTTGATGTATTTCGTAAACTTGCTTTATTATACACATATAAATATATGTATTTATATCCTCTAGATATACTAATATAGATTTTTTCTAAACTTCAAATAATGAAAAAATGCCTGTGCTTATCACACAAATAGATATATGTCATGGATTGGGTTCAAACCCATGACCCCGACGCAGAGTCAGGTTCACTCAGGTTAATTACAATTGTCCTATTAATTAAAAACCCCCAATTCAAGATTAGAAATATAAAAAAGTGGTTCTTTGCAAATTTAAAGACAACGCATAATAATTCAAGAACGTAATAGAAACAGTAATAAAAAAAATGTGTAATTGATTACTTGGGAAAATATTTAAAAATGTTTACATTTTGTAAGAAAAAAAACCAGTATACATATTTTAAGTTGTTTGACTGCAGCATATCCTTAACATTTTACGTGCCGCTAACATCATTCACACTTCAATGTGTATTAAAGCCAATATCAGCCAGCAAACACCGAGCGAACGACTTAGGCTAGATGTCTAGATGCATTTGATATTTCATTAGAGCTTCACTGTAATAACACAGTGGGACGATGGATTTAATATCCGCTAGAATTTGGCCGATCGCCGGCGGCCTCTGTGAGACCCGTGTAAACATGGGCGCGTCGAGCTCCGGACCACGCCAAGCCTCGTGGGTAGTATCGGGAGGCTAGCGTGGGGCCACTACATTTAATATGTATTATATGTTTAAAATGTCTTGTATTTTATCTTATATATTATATATTATTTGGACTATAGCGTAATCCTTCTTATTCCGAGACGAGAGCCGTGTGCAGCAGTGGATCGTTAATGGGTTGATGACGATAATGATGATGTAGGCGATTATATTTTATAGATTTCAAATATATCAAATATGAAAAGGTATGGTATATTTTAAAGAAGAATTGTCGGGTATATTTTCAGACTAAGGACTGTTAGATGATCATTTTATTCTAAACGTATCCTTTAGAATTGAATTACTACTTGTAAAGTAGTTCGTCTTCAAGTTATATAAAACTAATATTACACCTATTTTGTATTTATTTCTGGCATTGTTTAAAAATAAAACGATATAGTCTCGTTTATACTTAGTTTTTTTTTTCAAAAACAAAAAAACATGATCTTTGTGTTAAACACAACGTAATATTATGAGATTTAATAACTTATAAAAAGCCTGCACGTAGGCCTTTGTAACAAAGAGTCGGGAGCTCTTAGGTCGGTTGAGCTATTTATCTTATTCCTGGGATGTAAGACCAATTCGAAGCTGGGGTTTTCCTGCTAAAATCCAAAACCACTCTTATTTCGAGATTGAACTCTGTTCGCTTCTTATCCAAACCAAGTTGAAGTTGTAGAGAATATTACGACCGACGGCAATCAAATATTATGTTTGGATTAATTATTGGGCAGTCAACTTTTCTACAAGATCAAACACCTGTTGCTTTTGCTAAAATCATTATTATTATCACACTATAAATCATTCCTATTCATAATAATATACATTAGTATTATTGTGAGTCTCTATTACCAAAAGCAATGTAACGTATCGTATAACGTTTCCAGTTACCGTTTGTGTGTAAGCCGTACTTGGCTACGATTACAAGTTTTAATATGAAAATGTGTGAATGAACATTGTAACACCTGTAAGTGTCGTTTTATAAGCTTATCGAGCGTGTCGCTTCAGGTTTCGATCTAGTGTTCCGCAGCCGCGCTGGCTGGGAAGAATCGGTGCCTACTGATGACGCGCCGCGCCGTCTCTTCCTTACCAAACGAATAACAGCTATAAGTTCTTTGTTACATGTACTGTGATTCATTTGATATGACTGACCCGCCCGTGGAGTGGTTAGGGAATTCGACTGCTGCGTCTGGAATCATGGGCTCGATTTTCATGGGGACAAATGTTTTCGTTAGTAGCACAAGTATTTGTTCTGTGTTGGGTGTAAAAATATATATTTAGACATATATGTAAAAGTGTAGTATTGTCAGCCACCGGACGACAGGTCAGCCTGAGGAGATGTTCTAAAATATTTGTAAAATATTTATATTATCATAATCCTTTCTATGTATATTTCTTTATATATATATATATACATCCTAAGACCATAGGAGTAATAGACAAACGCCATTGAAACAGTGAAAACTTTTATCTTATTCCCTGATATACAAAACCAAATCTGAATCATTGGGCTTGAGTTTACATGATTTTGCATTGGCTTGATTTTACACAATTGACGGTCACAACATTCCACGCAATTGAATTGTAAACTGTAAACTGAGATAATAATGCACATATAATAAAATACCTTACATCTTAAGATCAAACGGGTTTAAATTGGCTAGCTACATTTAAATTGGATTATTTTACAAGATCTTATTCGTTGCTGGTTTTCGTTGGGTTAAATATAGCGGGAGCGCCCACGTGGATTTAGTGGCCTAACACGCGGCTAGAAGCGCGCGTGCACCGTTTTCAGTCAAAAACAACGCCTTGCCACGACCACGATAGTGTAGCTAGAGCCTAACCCCCGGACAGTCTAGTCCACGGCACACGAGATCTGTGGAGATGAAATCGAAATCACGCTAAGCAAAACTACAAATGTAAAAGGTAAATGACACATTTTTTTGCACGTATCAAAATTCACGCAAAGTGCATATGTACATTGACCTAAAACCACATTGATCTGTTAGAGACAGAACATCGTGATGTCGGTGTTACAATACTATGCTTCATAAAGGATACAAATGGGCAATGATTTCACGGCAAGTTATAGGAATACAAATTGAAGTACAGGAAAGCGCACTCTGGAATGTTAAACTGTTTTAATATCAAAAAGTTTGACAATCAACGATAATACGATGAATCAAAATCCTATTAATGGTTCACAATTATATTTTATTAGTATATTCGAGTTCAAAAGTCCTTGTTGTATTGACTAAAATAAATTCAATAAGATTCCATTCCGTCCAAACGGTTTAGCAAACTGAAATCGTCATTCATCGGAATGCTTTTGGTATTTGGTTTATTTTTATGCATAGTTTTTTAGTCGTCTGCTGTCATTGAATACATTGAAAAAGCATATTTTCTTTTGATCTATTTCCTTTAATTTAAAATTTGTTCACGAATCTGGTTAACATAAATAATAATGAAATATATTGGCGAGACATTAGAAAGTTCTTATCTGTGCAATTCTTTCTTATGAGTCGCACTGGAACTTGTTCTGCAGTATGCTAATTTGTGGTACAGTTAAGTGTGTTAAAAAATACAAGTATCCCACTGTTATCTACATATATATAATATAAAATCAGCGGGCGACTGGCCAGTACCTATATAATATTACATATATCGCTACGGTTTTTCAGACTACTTATCTGTGTATTTAGATTATAACACCTCCACGTCACATCAGAGTATCTAATTGCGTTCCGGTTTTAATAGTTGGATTTCTTCTTAATTAGAATTTTAAATGCGAATGAGTACTACCATCTTTAAACAAGTTGTTACAATTACGTATATAGTTTTCAAACCAGGTGGTTTAATACACTCCTAATATTAAATAAAATAAATAAATAAATAACCGTCACGCCAGGTCCCTAGCGGGGTAGGCAGAGAGCACGGAGCGCCAAACATAGTAAATATAATGATAAAATATAATATAATATCTTAATATTATTATTTGCTATATGTAATTTTTAAACACTGTGTCTGTTCTGGCTTTCACTTATAAGAAGTCATTCAACAATTGCATACTGACGCAGTTTATCCGATTATAACAAGGTGCAATATTTAACTTTTCCAATATATTGAGAAAGCGCCGATCGGATCGACGAGCGTCGTTCCGCGGTAAAGGTAGTTCGCCCGATGAATCAGTTTCTAAAATAGTAAAAGTAGTCCAAAAAAGTGCGATGCTCATGCCACGATAAGTAATGTTTGTTTATTTTGTGATTGTATCTGTTTTCGACTAGTCAATAAAAGTTGACAACAATGAATGTTACGCTTGGTCTGCTAGTCATAATCGATATTCCGATGCGTGTCAAATCGCGGTTCGGTGTGCAACTGCATAGTGTTTTTGTTCTAGTGCGGTGGGGGCGTGGCGGGAAAAGTTGCACATTATTTACGACGGCCACGAACCCGATGCGGCGATAAGGCGCGTCGCAGACGCCGCGTCACGATCTCACTATCTCCCGATGCCGATATTGAGACTGTAATAATAGTATTAAACATCATCCTCGTACGTTCACCGAAACTGGAATACGAAGGATATCCTAAAATATCATTGTTTTGTGTATTGTTTAA
>DVPR01001041.1:0-11785 GCA_018239345.1 Oxynetra stangelandi | reverse complement strand
TCCTAGGCTGCATCCTGCTTTCCATCAGGTGGGATAGCAGTCAAACGCGAGCCTATAGCTAAATAAAAAAAAAAAAAAAACCTTATTGACGTCACAATATACGAGTATCGTTAGCAAATCGTTACCTTAATCGGCCTTACAATATGCTTGCACGATATAGCAAAAAGGCAGAGGAAAGCAGCTGTCTGCTTTTTTCATAGAGATTCATAATAACAGTAAGTAATTTTTCAAACTCACACTGTGGTGTTTGATTGAGCAAACACGACAAATACATTTGCTCACTTGCTAATTTTTCTCTTTTTGTGCGATTAAAAACTTAACCTTTGTTGAATATAGAACAAGTTGGTGGATATCAGTCCTTTCTAAACCTTTTTAGAATTAAACTTGTATTGTGTTAAGGGTTTTTTCACATAATTTGTTAGAATCATGTTATATTGCGAAGCAAGCTTTTTATAGAGCTTTACCTTAATAAATTTTTATATCTATGTGAAGACAAAGACGTTTGGAACTTTCTTATAAGTTAGCCATAATCGCTTAAATGAGTAACAATTTTGGAAACGCTAGTTCGTAGTTCTTTTTATTTTTAGCAGTACTTATCTCCTCAAGAGCTTTATAATTAAAAAATTCCTGCTCATATACATGTTTATAGTGTTTATAAAAATATATTGTCATTACAAGCATAGATTAAATTATACTCTACAACTGTTATTCATTAAGGTACGTTTGTTTTTCCGAGTATATTCGTGACAACAAGGTCAAACCGAAAGTAACTCAATAAGTAGATGCCATCATAACACCGGACAACAAAAATATTATGACGGAAGTCTTTTCGCCTAAACATAACGCGGCGTAAACATCTATTGAATGAAGAGTGACGATTCGTTCTAATTTTCCTGGTAATTAACTTAGTATCTTGTTTGTTATGTGTCTCCAAACGGTCAAGCACGTCGTAACGCTGCACGCAGTTTACTATACTATTATAATTGCTATTATAAAGTGTTAAATTACCCTTTTTAGTTGGTTCGCTGCGAGCACATTTAGCATAGTTCGAGTCCCGGCATTGTCGCTGGCCATTCATTCTTTTAAAATAAAAACAAATAATTTTCTTTGCTATATTATACACTTATAATATAATTGCTTACACAATAAACATTCCACATATTGCTTTTAAAACAAATATAACCTCATCTACTCACCTATATTTCTGTACAGTTAGCCCTTCTTTCTTACTGTGATATTTATAAATAAGCAATATACTATTTCTTGGGCCAATCAATGAGTAAACTATAAGCTCCTTAGTAAAAACATCTTGACTACAGGTAGGTGGTAGGTGGTAGGTAAGCAGGTGTGATATACGTATGTATGCAAAAGAAGGCACTTCTGACACCCATGAATATTTTAATATTGCCTTCTGCGCAAGTCTTCAAGTCCTTTATAAAAGAAAATCTGATGGAATGAGTCCATGGCCTTCAATAACCAAGGTCATAGACACCATGTTTTATTTCAGGCTTGTCACCGAATCGTTAATCGTAAACATTTTTACGGGATCGATCCTATGACCCTCGGGCAAACGGTCAAGTTCACTAACCACTGCGGCAACGAGCCGATCATATCTTTATTATAACAGAAATTTAAATCTCAAGACCAGCAGAATAACAGTAAAGATATTAATGGGCTACATTCAGTCCCAACCATTCTGCCAGCCCTTGTAACACGAGTAGTGTATCATAAGGTCCATTACATAAATACAAGTCCTCTATTTTTAAAGAGGGCAAACAGATCATCCTTTGTATAGGACATGTTCATTAGAAATTTCTATACATCACATTGCGTTAACGATCGCACTTAACGTAGGTTGCCTAAACGTTTTAATGCAGAGTATAAATTTCGGCGTGGCGCGGGAAATGTCGACCCTTATCTGTTACCTATCCGAATGACTAAAGGTGGGTACACAGTATACTGTTAATTTGTTTCTGTTGAAATGTATAAGATTATTTGCTGTTATTTTTTTTCTATTTGATTAGATATATTCATGGAACTTAATGCGGAATACCATTTTCTGCTGAGATGAAAATTAGTTTAGTTTTAGATTTGTTAAGTAGGAAAATGAAATCTTTATACTATACTGATTAAGGAAAGACACAAGTGTTTTTTATTACTTTTAATTGTACTTAAGTGCTATATAGGAAGAAAAAATACTTCTTTTATGTATAGAAAAAAGAAAGATATAGTAAAAAAAGCTATTATTATGTGGATATTTGAAATATATATTAAAGAAAATACTAGCCCAAACCTACAAAAATTCGCCTTTTCTACAAATTAATTGCAAGTGATAAGTATTTAGAGTACAATATGAAGAAACATTGTGGATAATTAGGAATTCGGGAGTTCGAGAAACTACCCAAATCTCAGATTTACGGCATATAAGAAAGAACTTTTCATTTACAGAGTATACCTAGACATCTAAAACTAAGTTAAGTTTGTGTAAGTAACATACTCAATTGTGTTAAGAAAGAGCCTGGATTTGACTAATGGTTTTCTGGAAAAACTTAGTAGGCTTCTCACGTTCCTTATTTCACCAATTTACATCCAGCAACATGGCTTTGAATTAGCACTTAGTAATGCTATTTACAGTTGTAGACGTAAGGGGATTCATTAAATAGATTGAATTATTAGTGTTTTTTATTTTTTTTATTTACAGTGCACCTGTAGTTTATATAAAAAGTACTGATCGCGGCTCCCCCATAGCAACATGTTTATAAATGCAATATATCATTGCGTGATTGGTAGTTTAAGCATTTGCTTGTTATCAAACTGTTTGATGTGTTAAAGTTTTATAAATCACATGTGTTTTTGTAATATTCCTACTGATGTATCGCCTCCGTTTGCTACTTTGAGATCAAGTTTGTTGCTTTTTTTACTAAGGGCTATGATTATCTGATAGATTGTTTTATAAACTGTATATGCAACACCAATCCTGGGGAGACCCAAAAATTAATTGCTAAAGTGAAGGCGTTAATCTTTTCTTTTCAGAAAAGGAATATGATGTTGCATCTTTTATGAATCTGCAATGATATTAGTCTGTGCGAGTCCGTGCAGTGGTTAGTGAACCTAACTGCTGAGCCGGGGGTCGTGGGTTTGATTCCCACTCAGGACAAATATAGGTGTAATGAGCACCAGTATATGTTCTGTAAAAAAAGTATCTCCATTAGTTAATATTTATGTGCATATATGTATGTAGTTTATCAGCCGTATGGTTATCATGGTACAGATACTGCTAAGTTTGGGAGCAGTGGGCCGTGCGTGGTAGCCCAAATATATTTATGTTTACTCTTATTATTACTTATCTACCGCATCCTTCCATATAGTGGGTTTATATTGGAGTAGAAGATTGGAAACGTAAAGAAGTATTCAGAAGTTTGTAATTCATCGAATTGTATAAGCAATTAACGCTTTACTTTTTACAGTATTGTAACTTCTTGTACTATGTGCCAGTATTTTGTTAGTCGGATTTAATACAGATATATAGTTAAGTTTTACATTATGATACTAATGAAAATATTTCAATTGAAGAATATTTTGCCTTATCACTGCGATGTGTTAATAATAATACTTATGTGCCTACCTATCAACACTTTTCATTGGATCAAATATCTAACAGCAATTCCGTAATACTTTAATTAGTTAGAAAATTAACAGGCCAAGGAATACAGGTAGTATAAAGGATGAGTTTTGCATTGAAACATTTCAACTTTCCTCAATTGTATGGAATCACCTTTACAAGTCCATTTTATTAGGCCCGTATGTTCTCCCTAATGAGTAAAAATATTAATAGCACCGTTATTAATTACAATCGCGAGAGTAATTTATTATGTTACGAAGACCAGCTTAATCGCCTCTGCAATGTTGGACTATGAATTATGGAGTTTTCGCCCTTACACCCATTATTATTGATGTGAAAATCCTCTAAATGAATGTTTTGCTTATTTTTCATATATGTAGGCAAAACAGGCGGAGTCCCCACGTACTCGTTTTATTAAGTTAGCAAATAGATTGATTGTTGTGTAAACTCTGATACTAGATATATATCTTTGTTTAAGGGAGGATAGTCTAGAACGTGCTTCGCCTTCTAGACTCGGAACAGATTGGTAGGAATGCTAAGTTGTGGCTAATTCACCTGTCGAAACTAGAAAATGCTCTATAGGTTTTAGAGAGATTATGACGACGGAAGATGTTTGTCCAATTCAAAATGACACAGAAAAAGAACAAACACAGTCAATAATTTCCTTCCTGACAACGAGAACGGATTTTCTTGTTTGGGAGTTTTTACGGTTAAAGAAAATTTCATGAATCACTTCCGATATAAACAGAGTTTTAAGCGTTACGAAGATTTAAGCACTTGTAAAAAATTGCACAATTTCCTTACTAGCCTATATTTAAATGAAAATGTTTATTTATAGTTTCGATAAACAATACAAATATAAACATTAAAAGAGTTATCCCCTAATTAAATTATTAGCAATATTAGAAATAATGAATGTTTTAAGAATTTCAAAAATAATGCCAAATAGAATTTTCGATGGATCTAGTGAATATGGAGCTCTGCTCGTTTTACGAAAAATTTGAAAAAGTTCATCCTTCGTTCGTCGAACATTAAAATCACTAGTTACGTAATTTTGGCCGGTGCGATTTGGTAGGATGGAGCGAACATTTGTCCATAAAATTCAGATAAAACGTTATTCTCACATTCGAAAGATACGTACTCTCAATAAATGGCCCATTGAAACAAAAAAGAATGAGGAAAAATCAACAGTCAAACCATAAATTAGAAAAGTATATCGAAAAAAACAAAAGTCTCGTTCCTAATGGCATCGTTGTGGAATTCGGAGTTTAATGTAGACATTGAAAATCTCTTTATAAAAGTTTTTAACATTCAAAAATTTCCAGGATTATTAAAAAGTTGAATCACTCGTATATTAAAACTTGATACTTTTCTGATGAGACCGAATGTCGGAATCATTAGTCATATTTCAGGAAAATATTGTAAAATTCCGTGTTTATTCTAAAACAACATTGTGTCGGGTTTTTCCTATTAAACGTACACTCTTTGTTTTACACCGTTTTGGTTTCATCGAGTAGTTATTGACATAAACAACAACTGGGCAGAAACAACTTGCTCAGTTTGACGTGCTTTGAGTTGCAGCACTCGGGCTTTTCGCCAATATTGATATAAATACTTTTTGTAATTAAATACAAATAAAAATCAATCAAGTTCGATTAAAATGTATAAAAATTTTCAAATTTAATAAAACACGTTTGAATAATGTTAATAGCTGTTATTGGTTTCATTTGATGAATAGTTGTATCCCATTCGCGTTTATATATGTTTCCGACATAATATATGAGCTTCGTGACTGGCTCTCGTTTATTTTTAAATTGTTACATAAAAGAAACCAGTAAACTAATATCCAACAATTTCAGAATATTTATAAAATAATACTCAGAGAAATTGATTTTATTTCCATATAGCGAAGAAGTTATTTCAATCAACCTTTGTAACAGTACAATAAATGAAAATAAATATTACTTCGTTCTAAGAACAGCGATTTTAAGTTTACATTAAAAGATTGAACTCCGAATCTAAGCAAAACACGAGTTGAATGCGAATTGCATTTATCAAGGGAATAAAAACAATTTGTGTTTTTTTTACTAGCAGTAAGTATAAAACCGAAAATCTCCATTGGGCTACATTTATATTTAAAATATTTATATTTCAACACGACCTCAAAAGACAATTTGAAAAAAATATCGAGATTTTCAAAGAATTATCTCTCACGTCGAGTGATACCGAGCGTGACCACGCACGCCTTCGCGTCGCCGACACGAATACAACCGTAAGCAACTGTCACGACACATACTTGTAAAGCGCGCTCAACCGAATTTGTGTGACGCACAGATCTTACACCGAGTATATAAGATTACCATGTATAACCAAATGCATGTATAAACATTAGTTTTACATACATGCCGTTTCTAACAATTGTATAATCTATGTTTGTTTCAGATAAAAAAAAACACTTTTTCAAGTGAGCAACGAGTGCACATTAAATTCGTTGCAATAATAAAATGTGAAAATGTTTGACGCGTTAAAATTTTAAAGCCTCGTAAAATATTGTCGTTTTTTGTTTCAGTCGAATTCAATGTTGAATATTCATGCATTTGATGCACGCGGTCGACATTTTGGATTTGTCGAGTAATAATTGATAGACCACAATCTGCGCTATGAAATTGGTACGTGCCTTGTACTCGTTACGTTGTAGATTTGTTGATAAAACTTGCATTATAATGTAGTTCGTAGTAAGCTAATACTTTTAAGATAAAAATTGTGCTATACGTATTTTAATATATATTTTGTAGGTACTCTTTAAAACGGACAATGTGTTAACTGAATTTGTAGGCATCGCTTGAAGCGACTTGAAGCGTTTTGTGATTTATTGACTTTACAATCGTCTTATTTTACTCTGTCAATGTTCTTTTCTCCAACACCGCAATACTTAACTTTTACCCCATGTTTCTGTAAGAAAAACTTTCATGCAAGTCAACTTTGATTTGGATCTCTTGTTTCGTCTTCCTTGCTCCATAAAACCTATACAATTAATGAATTGCAGCTGATTTATACTTCTGTATGTCCAGAGAGGAGAGGCTTAAGTCATATCATTCGTTCGTTCTCATTTACGCCATGACTGACGTGGTTGAACCGTGATTAAATGATTGTTCAGGCCTAACTCAAGTAGGGTTTTATAGTATGTTATACGACTGAACAATTTTTTGGGTTCCCATAAGGTAATAACTATATTAGCGAATAAATTTTATATAAATAATAAAACACTTTTCTTTCAGAAGGAGTATATAATCGCAATGGTAGTGAATTTCCTAACGCAACACGCGTATTCGATACGACTTAATAAATTATTTCAATTCATAGATGGATACAAATCAGAATACAGTTTGCGAGGTTTCCTTCACGTGGGGAACGACTATGCCGTGTTTTTGCATCTTCCCAAGCCCCACGACAAATTCCTTACTTACGAGCTTTATGAGGCGAGAACTCTTAATGACTTTAACTCGTACAAACCAAAGTTAATCGCAATCTCAAAGGTCCCAGTGGAGTATATTAAAGAACAGCTGAAGACATTCAGAGAGGAGCTGTATCGAGCGAAGTATATAGATGACAATGTGGTACCAGGGACTCAAGTGAGGACGCTCCGAGAGTGGCAGATAGATCGTGCGATGAACTTTCACGATGGAGAGGGAACGGTGTTTAATGAGAGACCACATTTATTAAGAACTGTCCTTTAGAATCTTGTACAGATATAAGCAGCGTAATTTTTTTTTATGATCAGTTAGACAGTACTAAATTTTGTCTAAAATAAATGTTTGTTTGAATAAATACCACAGTAAAACGGAAACTACAAAAATTATTAGGAAACTATAAAACTGACTGGCCGTTTCTACTGGCTGTTCTTTTAATTTTGTATTTCGCTGCCGGCTTTTGAATACGAGTCGCAGTATATGGTGTAAGCAAATTAGGAGTTTAATCGAAACAGGTCACCGATTTGCTTGATACGTTGAGAGTGCCACCGCAATAAATGTGTGGAGCCGATGTAACCGCTATTAAACTATATTTACCGGCGTGTATGTATGAAGAGAGTGATGAATTTAGACAAAGCACGTCAGAATTGCGAGGACAGATATTTGGCACTCGGTGCCCTCTGCCTACCGTGCTACGGATCTGGCGTTATTATTATTATAAACTACTGCTGAAATATTGATATATTGACATTAGTTCTTTAATATTCGATCCGTAACGTATACGTCAAAACCTTTTCATATGATATAATTCCACCGAATACAACTAGTGTAGCCAAGTGTTATATTAAATTAAATTATATTAACGTATTTTATTAAATTTATTAACCTCGCAATAGCTCTTCATAAAAAAAATCGTAAAAATAAACCGGAAAATATACAAAAATACTAACTATGCCGTGCATATCTAGAGAGGTAGATAAATATATTTGAAATTATTCATTGTTCAGAACAGACCAGCATATATCCTCTTTTGGGTTTCATTTGAAGAAAATCTACACTATATAATTAACCAAAAGTCAGAATAATAATAAAGAAGAGTGATCACTCATTTTTTCTCCATATACAACCAATAATGTCTACATACCGTCCAAAAATACTTACTCCACTATATAAGGCACTTAACGTTCATACCTCATTAACTCTGAATTTATATTTCCGGGACTAACATTCGTAACATTATCACGGTTTCCTTTGGCTTGTGACAAATTGTTGGCAATAAATAACTTGGTAGTCCTTATTGACTCATATTTTCGTCTATTGTTCTCTCCGATCGAACTGATGCAAAGACAATGCCTAAAGCATAGTATAGAGGACGTAGGATCATGCCTCAAACTTATTAAAATCTGTTGGAAAGCAAAAGTCCTTCTTTGCGAATGACTCATGTATCCATATGATCCAGTGCTAGCACAGTTTAATACTGTCTTTGCCGACACAGCTTAAAGCATCAAGGGATTAGCATGTCCTCTGAAATATATTTACACTCGTCAAAATTTGGCAGTGGCCGGGGTCAGAGCTCACTTAGCATTGCTTAACTTTGCACTTTAGGTTTAGTATCCACAGCCGTCGAGTGCTTGTACGCGACAGAAATAAATAAACATACTTGAATTGCTCGAAATGCAGGTAGTGTTATATATTATATAATTTTAAATATATCTATATACTCAGCGTAATATAATTAAAATAATCACGAATAAATCTTTGAATTCTTGGACAACAGATTACACATTTAACTTAAATACATGATGACGTCGGTATTCTATGTAAAAGCACCTAGAAAATTCAATATAAAGTCATTAAGTTGTAAAAAAAAAAAAATTTACTGTATAAACGAATCACTTGGTAATGTACTAACAGAACTTTTAAATGGTGGTATTTGAAAAAGATATACTATAAAGTAATAAATGTTTACCGATGCCAACTGATATACTTCTCGTAGTCTGCAAAACATGACGGTATCTATGAAAAGGCCTATAGACCCATTCATCCCTTAAGTACCGTACCACGTTTTAAATTAAAGTCTTTAAAGTTATAAAAATATTAATCATAAAAATCTGTTTCATTCCATTACATTAGAATGTAAACATTTCTTAAATAGATTTTAGTTCTTTTCTGGCAAGAATCCGATTATATTTCTTTATTTCGGAAAAAAGATTACTTTTTATTTAATAATAAAACCGTAAAAAAAACACAAACAGTACATATTCACATTAAACATTGAATAGAAAAGCTAAAATTTAATAATTATTCTTCATCTAAAACGTCCATCCGGGGCGTGGTTCTCAAAACACTGGCGTGGATGCCCTAATGAATGGCAAAGCTAGGTCTCTCCACGAAAAAGTCGCCGAGCCTTTGTTCGCCAGAGGCAAGAACAAGTTTGGTAGACATTTCTGACTATAATTGTTTCGTGTCAGAAGATCAAGAGCCTTTTGTATACATTCACAGCCTCGCAAATATAAGAACTCTTTAATATATTTTAAAAGATATTTATGGCGCTTTTGACAATAGTCGCTGTAAGCAACGAATTTGGTATGTCCGTTAGTATCACTGACAATGGATGGGGCTGATGTACTCGTCATATTGCAAGGGACTTCCAAATTCTTTAGTACCGATGTCATTCCATCGGGTCTCTTGTGATCGCAACACCAGGAGGTTCTAGCGTTTTTGGTCAGCATATCAGTAACGGTAAGCTGGTGATATCATATCCCAGCACTGGTAAAAAGATGAAACCATTTAGATTGAACTTGTACCTGCACATATGACGTTTACCTTACCACGTAGTTCCTAGTCCAATTCCAATTCGCAAAGTCTCAGGATCCAGTACTGACCCTGTGTATCCTGATTTTTATTGTCTGTACGGTACGGATTTATGAACATCGTAAATCTTTTTTATTTTCAGGTAAACGGTGTAATATATTTTTAGCAGTTTAGTACTAAGAAGTAATTGGATTTGCACTTTAATTTTACAAGTAGATTTATGTATATCATGTAAAATATCAATGTCTTGATATATTTACTGTATCGATGAAAAATATAAATTTAAATTCAATACCTTAGTATAAAACAACGATTTGAAATTTTGAATTTATATTAACTGTACATACTTAAAAGAAATATTACAGTTCATAATTTAATAACTTTTGTTTTAAGTATCTTTATATCTATCCTTAATACAATATATACAAGTATGGCACAGCTAAGAGGTGGAATATTGGCTTTCATTATAGGGTAACTTATTATATGCACCAACTGGAGTATTGTAATGGGAAATATGTATCGCCCGATTGTTACATTGTTGTAGTCCTACTGAACCAATGTCTATCCTACATTTTATTATACAAATTCATGAAATGTGAATGTTCATATATTATTAACTTTTGATTGTTTTAATTATTTTGAAAATAATAATAATTTAACCGCCAGGACTTAGACCTAATACTCATCCCCAACACGTACATTTTTGTCTCGAATCAAACCCACAGTTACTGCCTCATTGACGAGGATCACTTACCAGTTGACTACCAAGCGAATCAGTCACGTGTTCAATGAAGACATTTCCATTCGTCCCATTTTAATTTTATATGTAAATAAAGACAGTGGCATAGACTTCTGGATCTATCCTGCAACAAGACTAGAAACAAGGCTCAAGTCACAAGGCTCAGTCAGTATTGGTGTAGCCAGCCTTTTTTGCTATGCAGTATGTTATCTATAAAATGCATGTAATTTATTATAAAAACTTTATATCATATTATTTAAATATTTCAACCATTTATTCGAGTGTGCGCGAGTCATATTTGCTTGGCATACACACAGTGTAATCGGGAAACATACAATTTTAAATCGCCGCATCTCGTTCTATATTCGTACTTTATGTAAAATAAACAAACAACCAACAGCGTTTTTGCTCAGCTTCAAAATAAGCAACGTAATAAAGCAAACATCAACTTTGGCAAGGTTAACAATGTTTCTTCGAAATATCTTGGAACATAAAGAAAACGTAATGAATTAACTCCGAAAACTTTAGCGAAGCTGATGTATCAATTACAGGTGAATTTCACGTTAGGTACCGATGACATTCATAAACTTTCTCGAAAGTTACTTTATGTAATAATTTCATTACGTGCCCATTGAAAATAAAATGAATGAACTACTCAGCTGCAGTATGAGCCATTCAAACCGTTCAAAGGTTATCCCGTTGAAGAAGATCTTAGACTGTTTCTCCGATGGATGTTTTCGCCGCTCGAGCATCGAGCGTAAAGTAGACAAATAGCGTCCTTCATAATATTTTTCTTTGCCTTTGTTTTGATGAGATCCATTTATTTCGACGCGTTTTTGTTTGGCATTGTTCTCGGAGCAATAACATTTTCGCGAATTAACGCTGGATTTTTATCAGTCTCAGCAGTAACGGCTATTATTGTTCGTGAGGTTTAGCTTCGTGAATTTTGTGAATTTCATTACGAATTCAATAAATCATATTTTTTTTAGTATTACTTTGATGTTATGTTTCGAAGATTAAGGAAATACATAATAATAATATCTTGGGACATCTCCCCACACGGACATCTGATTCCAAAGTAGGTACTTAAGTTCCTGTGTTATGGTAACCAGACGGCTCATAAACTACGTATATACATAG
>DVPR01001040.1:0-11792 GCA_018239345.1 Oxynetra stangelandi | reverse complement strand
GTACTGATACAGTTCTGATCAAAGTGCTTAATGTCTGTATTTTCAATCTTAAGTATCAATAAAGTTCGTAGCCCACAATTACGTCAGTGTCGAGACGATTTTTTTGATAGTTTAATATGTATAAGTAAATAATCGATTACCAGATTCGAGTTAAAGATATTTAACTACGAAGACTAGTGATGATAGCTTGGTCGCTTAGACTTTTTACACTTACACATTTCTGACTTCACAAAGTTAGATATGTGGGTTATTAACGTTAAAATGAAGTCGATTTAACGGCTTAGGTATACAGCTAGAATGAACGTGTATGATTTGTGGTTCTCCATAAAAATTTTGGAAATGACAATCTGATACGAGAAACGCGTTTAACCGTCGAACGATGAAGGAGTCATATAAATCGGTGGATGAGCATGGATCATTAGATCGCGATGCAAACTCCAGCGTTATGCGAATTCAATGCTGAAAAAAATATTATTTCATATGGTATTATACATTGTTTGGCCACAACAAGTATTCCTATACATTTATATAGATTGTTGGGAATCCACAAGTGTTTTTCGATTCAAACATATCCTCTACTCGTTTAGAGTTGTATGTATGTAGTCCCGATTAGTAAAATAAAATGTTTGCAGTTATATAATGATGATTGAATTATGACTGCTGAATAAAGTGTATCAGCCCCGTGGAGTTAATTACAAATATTGTTCAATATTTGTTTTGGATACTGGGCGATATTAATTTCAGACATGTTGTTGGCTATGCGCCTAATACACCACACGCACTACTTAATGGAGAGCAGAGTAATAAATTTTTCGCGCTATTTCCGTATTACGTTTTTTTTTTCACGGAACTCTTACCGCTCAGTCCCAGTATACTTCGTCTCTAACCGCGAATTACGAGCCGAATGTATTAGCATTGCAGGATAAGATTAAATTTATGACCGCGGGTCTCAGGCGGAAAAAATCCGTGCATGCTTTTTTAAGTATAGAGATGTCGCCAAAAACTTTATGAGTTAGTGATTCGATATAATTTTAGGCAGGCAAATGTTCAGTAAAGGTATTTTAGATGTTATTGTTACTCACTCGACGGCAATATATTCCTCATGAAATGTAATATTATTTATTAAAATCTATAAAATTTTAAAAACACCGCTAAAATGAATAAACATGACGTCAGTAAAAGCCTCTTAATTATACCAATTACCCGAAGTTAGGCTAGCGTTTACTTTATCTCAAGTTAGATATAATGAATTCCAAATTAGGAGCCAGAACAGCATTCTTGCTGTCGCTAATGCAATAATAAATGAAAAGATACTATCTACATTATCTGCTGTTCGAGCCGAGTGCCGGCGCCTATAATAATTGCGTGTTTGAATGTTAAAATTTAATTTAAATGTTTGACGTTACTCAATTCTTAAAACCCGGTCATTAAGGTTGGGCCTCCATTATTCTCTGTAAATAGGTCGAACAGCCGAACACCCACATCGCCCGGGGTGCATTCATAAGTAATTTAGCACAATGCAGCGATGCAGAGACGCAAATGATTAATTAGCGGCCGTATCACAGAGCACTGTTAAATATGTTGGGTCAAACGAATCAGAGCTTTTATTGTTTTTTAAATCATTAAGTAAAAAATAACATTTACATAAAAATGCTGCGCGATCCTCTTAACACATTAATGTATAATTTACTATACCTAGTATACAAGTTCTCCTCGAAGTAGGGGTTAATGGTTCCACGTGAGCATTGGTGACCTACAAGGGATTAATAAGAGGTCCCCTAAGAGATAAGAGGGCCATTGAAGTAGTTCGAAGATACGACAAATGACATAATGAAAAGATTGACAATTTTTTTAGCACTTCAAAGTATAATTGTATATCCACTTTTTCATTTAAAATGTAAGTTTAAGCTTCCAAATTCGATATGACACATAAAAATCGCAATGCTTATATTTACTGTTAGTAGGTTACATCATTTCTGGGAGAGCTTCAAAATGTTTACTTTCAAATTAGACGATGGATGAAATAAGTTTGAGAATCTATGTATCAACTACATTATAAACCGGTCTTGCAAGTATACATATTACTAATTTCTTATAACTGTTCTAAAACAATTTTATCATATTAATATCATATACGTATATATATATATATATATATAAATATAATATATATATAATATATAAACTCCACGACTTTGTTAAATCAGTAAAAGAATTAATATTTAAATAAAACGCAACCGGGCGGAATGTTGGGACATCAAAGGAAATCCACTGTTACAATGGAATTGGACAACTAGGCTAGTCGAACTTCGTTTAGAGTTTAACTATTTGTTTCACCAATGTACTACTGATCTTAATTTACTTAATTCATATTATAATTCGTCAGGTTTGCAAGGACAGAGATGTTTGGCACTCCGTGCTCTCTGCGTACCCCGCTAGGGACCTGGCGTGACGGTCATTTATTTATTTATTTATTCATATTATAATTAGTGTCAAAGAAAGAATTCTCAAGGAATATTATGTAACTACCTACATAGATACTATTTTCGGGTGGAACTCGGTTGGGTTTTTTTTATCGGGAACTAAGCCAATTTAGCTTCTTACCAGACGAAAATTATATTAAATTTCCTACACCATAGCCCTATCCATGTACACACATCTGCGGCCAATAGCGTCATAAAGCCTAGCAACAATTTACATAAACGCTCTACAGCACTAGCTAGCGTTTAGTGTAATTCATACATTCGTACATTACGCCGGTTGGCGTGCGGAGGATTGCAACGGATCAAAGGAGGCGCACCGCGGAAGTACGAAGCCTTTTCGCCTGCAATTGCTTCTCGGAAAGCTCGCTATCATTCGCACTCGTGTGAACACCACGCACCACTACCGAGAAACCGTTCATGCACTTTTTACGCATTCAATATCAAATATGACACACTTCATTAATAAACATGTGACATACTTATCGAGAGGAATGTGGAAGTCCAAAAAAAAACTTGTAGATGTGCTTAAGCACTCGTATCGTTAATATTATGTCACTTGGCCACCAACCGCGAGTTTGTTTGTCGGTTGCGTAACTTGATTCTCGATATCGTAAAGTGTAAAACCGATATGGTAACTATAATAAAATGTAATTTCTACAATAGGTTTTCGTTATTTTTTTTACTGTGCATGTTTTAAGTAACACACGTTAAGCATTATATGTAGTTAAAATACGATTAAAATCAGTGTCAAATTTGTGTACAATTTTAACCAACAAAAATATTTTAGCAAGCCAGACGGACAATGAGGACATTTTAAATTTGTTTTAATATTACGCATTGTTATATCGTATAAAAAGTATTCAGCCTCTCGCAATTGCAATATATGTACAAACATTTCAATATAACCGATTAAGTATTTCGGGACATATAAGGTTGGAAATAAGCTGTCATTGAATTTCGCTCTCTACTTCCAAAAGAGAAACAGTGCTCATGCATTTTAATGAAAAGAAAACAAAAAAAATGTAGTGCGGCTTGAAGCCTCGTCCATTGTGGAGCTCGATTCATACATATTTATATGGCAATTATTGAACAAACAATGAGTGATGAATTCTATAACAATCTCATAACACAGTCAATGTCCGTACGAATACTGATTTTATTAAACGTACATGATATAAATTAAAAGTTTTAAACGATCATTTCGTTCATTTGTGGCGTTTACTTTTATCCGACGAATACCGAAATCCTACTTTTTATTAAATATTCCTGGCGTTACATCGTCTTGCACACTTTTTACATATAAAATCTGTTTGTTTGAAAATAAAATATGATTAATTTATCTGCAATTTTATATAAGGAAAATTTATTTAAACGCACCCTATAAATACCGTAATCGACTGGATCAATTAAGTAAATCATAATGCAATAGATTCCATTGAATAGAACTTACTTTTTGGTATGCAATTCGAAGCGGTTCAATTATTGTTAAATTAGTTCGCAAGATTTATTTACTTGGTGAGTCATTTGCGGTGTTAAGCACACTTATAGTCAATAATTATTGCTTCATAATTTAGAAATATCAAAATATTGCGTTGGTAAAATATTTACGAAACGAAACAAAACACTTAATATATAATACTCCACGTTTGTACATACATAGCATTATTAGCGAAACCCTATGAACATCTTTAGAAAACATAAATATGATAATTTATGCCAAGAAATAACATTTAATTAATAGCGTTATGTGCCTCGGCGGTGTTGAGTCAAAATTTGTAGAGGCTTAATTACGGCAATTTTGGGTTTAAATGATGTTTCTATCGGCAATACTTGGAAAATTAAACGGAGGTGCTAAAACTATGAGTGCATACCAGAGTGAGAGCAATAACGATTGTATATTTTATGGTGGGTATATTGGCGCCATCGATACTAAATTTTCGCAATAGTACTGCGGGCCCGGCGTAGCGCCCGCTGCGCCGGACCAGACAGGTTATTTGTGCCAAGTCGTTAGACTTAAAATAATTTACATAACAATTCATATCTCCGTCAATTATTTTAGTCTTAGGCGCATGTTTTACAAATATATCGGTCACGTCTCGTGCGTAGTATTTTCACGAATGTTATTGTCACATATGTATGTATCATCTTCGTATTTCCTTTGCGCAACGCGGAAAGATAAAAGTGTATACGAGCTCTCAACATAGATTGATATTTATGTTATTCGTGGATTAGTCTGACACATAAATTAAGCATGTTGGAAACAAACCTCTCAGAAAATCGTACACATTTTGTTAAGAAAAAATGTGTTATTTTTCGATATAATACAAGATTTATGGGATTATACGTGATTTATGGGATGCCATCACATATGTATATCTAATATGATCTGATCGGTGGGTCGGCAACGGTCGTGATGGCAACGTTCTAAAATAAACCGTGTAATTATTTCGATAATCTCATTTCATGTCAGATCGGGATTTGCACTTGATAAATGTTTCCATATAGAATATGGCTGATTAAAACCACCACTCAACTTAACCACGTTCATGACAAGTTTCCAGGCCTCAAGTTCAAGATCCTCATAAAATGCCAATAAAATAAAGAATTTGCGTTCTGTTTTAACCACGGCGTACTGTTGCTTAGCGATTTATTATATTTATTTGTACTCGTATATTTACAAAATAAAATAATATTTATATATTGATAAGTTGTTGAATTCGTGGATATTCGTTAATTTGTGAATGTTTTCTTCCATTGAATAAATCAACATGTCACTATAAATTTTATACACAACTGTTTACCATTTCACATCGGAATAATTATGTATCGGTAATGGGTAATTATCCTATAAAGATTTATTAAATGAAAAACTATGTTTATCTAAATATACCTCCTAAAAATAATATATATTTTTTATACTTTAATCAATTAATGAAAAAAATAACGTGTCACATCGTATTCGCAGGCTTTAAAAGCGATAATTCTAAAAAAAAAAACATTCATTCGACACTTGCACAACAAACAAAGCCGCTTACAATTCTCAAAATAAGACAGCGGAGTAACATTGTTTTGGCTCAATGCCATAAACGTTAATTGTTTCATAGAACTATCTCTTGCTCGTTAAGTGCCTGAGGAATGAGCGTCGAATAGCAATCAATCGTCGATGGTCGAGTGTCTCGGATGCGCCGTGACGTCGCGCCCGCACGTGTAGCCACAGCCACACTTGTGTCAGTAAGCTCGTCCCACTGTCGGGCTGACTGGCTATCTGGGGCGGCCATATTTACTCCTACTAATTGCCGTAATGAGCCTTATCTGTGTGCTTAGCCGCCACTCGTACTGTTTGCCTGTCGATCGACAGCTCACCTTACTCAAGGTTGAATTGTCCGCAAAGATTGCAAGCGACAAACTGGTTTTATGATGTGCCGACTACTTAGATATGTTACTGTCGGTTACCGTGTAGCAAGTTATCTCAATATGCATAAAGGACGAATATATCGCCGTCGCAAAAAAGAATTGCATAGGATTAAAATAATGCGTTCATTTTATTCATCAAAAAAAAATCGCCAGTCGTGTGCAACTCTGAAATTAAATTGTAAGATCGAATATTTTTCTTTGTTGTCTTTTTTTTCAATCAATATATTTTCTTAAAACCTTAGTAACTCACAAGCGAGACAATGAAACTGCAATGTTATCTTTGCCTTTTCCGTTGCGGTTAATAAATTGTTGCATTCCACGTTTTCTGCCCTGTATCTAAAACCGGCTGTGGCATTACTTACCGATAAATCTTGACCGTGCTAACTCGAAATCTACTTTTTATGGTCGTCGCCATAGTGGACAGATTCCTTGGCCGATATGCGTTTAAACCACAATTTATAGCTACCAGCTGAAATATTTCAAAGTTCGACGATGAAATTAAAAACCCGCGAGTTATATCGTACGCACAAGGCCAAGTTTCAAGGTAATGCTAATACTGTACACCGTGTAATGAATGAATGATGAAAAAAAATTAATAATTCTGTAATTATGTATTGCATTACGTTTTTTTATCGCTTAAGTTTTATTATAATTGTTAGTTGTATTCAGGCTGTGTTTTTATTATTCTCCTTTTTTATAAGTACATAGTATGCATACAACATACAATATTGTAATTGCATAATCCAAACATAATCTACAAGTATAATGTTTAAATCGCTTAAGTATCAAAATGTATCCTTAAATGGGATTCTTCTCGCTTAAAAAAAGATGAGATTCACAAATGACCTTGCCCTGGTATGGAATTTTAATGGTCCCACTCGTCGCTTTCTTTTTAAAATATGGACCTTACTTAACATTCTGTATTCATCTTAATTGTTTGCGTATACCAATGGAAAAACAGATTTTGAAAATACCTTAGAAGTAAGTTAGTACAACAACAAGAAAGCGCTATTCTAGTACAAATATACCTAATGCTGTTGTTTTTTCTAATTAAAATACAGCACCGATACGCGTTAAATTAAATGTAAAATGTACATTGATATAAAGCTTTAATGAAGGAGCATATTTTTAGATACATATAGAGTTTGTTTTTCTAATATCCTAACCAGAACGGAACAATAGATCCTGTTCGTCGATCCTAAGTTATATTTAAAGTTTTTGTTAAGTAAATTTGTCTTTAATTTTCTATGTTTATAGTAATAAAATAACACAAGAAACTACCATTTATTTACTTGTAGGATTCGTTCGGTTATTTGCGTCTTGTGTGAGTGGTGTAGAACTACATTTGCATATAATATTCTATATGTGATAAAAAAAATCTACATTCATCACTTACTTCATACATACACGCCTTTTTCGGAGGCTCTTGACTTCCCCATCCTCTAGTGCCCGACCTATTTGATCGAGATAGGGGAGCCTTGGTCTCCCTCGACACCTGCGTCCTTCAACACTCGCGTTGTATATCCTCTTTCATCATCCATTCTCTCTATATGTGATATAGGATACTAAATATTGTTCCACTACATAATATAATGTGTCATATAATTACTATTGCATTTTGTATTAACCACATCAGAAATTTTACAGGAAACGTGCTATGTTTGTTTCTTCGTAAAACAACTCTTTACATTTGACGCAGAGTTTGGAAATGATATGATAACGAATTCTCATATAAAATAATTACCCAAAGTGACATTCTATATAAAAATGAATACTCGTATTATACCTTTCCCAGTGTTTTATTTAAAGAAGAACTTTGTTACGTCGGCTACATATAGAAACATTAAATATAGCGATCGTTTTACAAATATTACATGTATTAGTCATATAGGAATGATCATTGTTTTAAATCAAAAATACGCAACGTTCTTTCTACTGAAAAATATTTATATTTTAAGCATGGATACTAAAAAATCTCACTAGAAGTTACATTCTGCTGAGAAGACCAATAGAAGAGTAATAGATTCAAAAATAAAAATATTGAATAACGTTGAAAACATTTGACAATCCTGTCCTCGAGGTTGTGTTGGCAGCAACAATAGATTTGCATAATACATTAATTTGTTCTAATACATTTTGTTCCATTCAGTTAATTTTACCCATTTAAGCTTATCAATTTAATCATACCATCACTTGGGCAGTGGGTATTGGAAGATTTGTTGCTTTATTTGAATGTTCAAGGCATGCATGTATTGTTTTTGTGTTCAGGCCGTCAGTCACATTCATAGCGCCAGTGTTGGTAGTAGAGCGGCACAGCGCGAGCGGGAGGACGCGGGACCGGCCGCAGGCGGCCGCTACAGCCTGCCATTACACAGGCTCCGTGCGGGGCCAACCCATGTCAAGGATAGCCATCTCTGCCTGCGACGGACTCGTAAGTCACTGCTAACAATACAACTCTTAAATTGACATCCCTTGGATTTTTATCTGCTGATTCAAAACAGGCGATTTTGAACAAATAACATGTAATTGAAATATGCTTTAGTATAATATTTCGGTTTTTAATTTCTCTCTTATTATCAGGATCATTTAATTGATTTTAATATATTTGAGTAGCTTTAACCATATTTAATAAATAACTAGACCTTACTTTTATAGTTGTTTCAGAAAAGTCTATAAATATGTAACGTTTTTAAGAAATAAAATAAATAAATAACCGTCACGCCAGGTCCCTAGCGGGGTAGGCAGAGAGCGCGGAGTGCCAAACATCTCTGTTGGATGTAAGGAAATAAATAGACACAATAATTGCTATTGTATAAGCAAATTCATCAAAAAAATGATAGTAATGTTTTAATGTATAACATGAAGGTCTTTTGATTGGTAACTTTTTACAGCCATTTATAGTCACATTATGGCATATACATACATATTATTACAAAGGAAATAACAATTCAAATTATATAAAAGCCACTGTAAATAATTTTGCTTGTAATTAACACGCTGCTTATTCAAAAACCTATCAATTTTATGGGGAAAATTGTCCAGTTTGACCTTCCTCTTGCAAAATTTAACGACAGATATTCCTGATAATAAGAAAACATAATGACGATGTTCAGTTACATATTAATATCTGGTGTTACAATTTGGTGAAAATAATTGTTTTAAACAATTTTTAAATAAATAATTGCGTTTCACCTGGAAAAGAAGATGCGGCCAAGCTCCGAATGCTCTAACTGGGAACTTATAAGAAACTTCGATAGAGGTATTTAGGATCACCACAGTCGCCATCTTTTGATAAATGGCGGGAAATCGCCATATTTAACAAAGTAAATTTACATTCGTTGGTAGTGCTGTAATTATTATTTTATACCTCAGTCTAACAAAATTGTACATAAGCACGTGTACTATAATATATCTAATTAGTATTCATTTTAAATTCGTGTAGCGTCGGGTGAATATTTTTTGTTCACCGCTTTGAATTATTACCTAATTTTAGACTCAGTCTAACAACTTACATGTAAAATAATAAAAAAGGATAGATGTATATAACAGAGTTGCAAACAGACAAGGCCGATCTTGAACTAAGCCTTAACCTTATCGAAACAAGAAACGGTGTAATCTTAAATTACAATGACTTGAAATCAATTTACACGTACATACTTATTATGTGTTACAATAAAATTCGACCGGAAAGCTTTGAAATTTTAATAAATGATATTGCATTTATCAGTTAGGTAGTAATCAAGTTACTCAATAAATTTATGTTCTCTCCTCATAACTTGGGAAGCGTGTATTTCCACCAAGAGTCTGTTCAAACCGTTGGAGTCCACATCGCGGGTTTTATTTTATTCCCATCATCGTTGTTAGTTTTTGTATTGTTAGTCGTTGTCTAAGCGCGACTGCTGATGTCTTATTAAAAGCTACTGAAATATTGTACATTTGTTTCTAAACTCATCATAACAATTTGATAATTTGCGTAAAACGGAATTGGTCAATTGTTTTTTAAGATTAAAATGACAAAGCTAAAATTATTAGGTTATTCTCTTATATAACATACTTTCAGAACTTCTTGGAAGGTAACTTAAGTAAGGTGTCAGATTAAAATTAATGGCCATTAATTATGTCAAACATGTGAGAATTTCTCAGAAATGTTTTAAAGCAATACTTTCAAAAATGTTTTTCAATTTAATTTTATTCGCTTTTTATTATAATACGTCTCATCTCAAAACCCATTGTGCATTTTAGTATTCAGTCGCGAATGCTGAGGCTAATTTTTTTTTCTTTACGAACTTTACGAACGCACGAACTCGGCACGATCTTGATAATTTTATACGGCTAATTTAATCATTAGATATAATCACGTGTTGTATGTTATTAAAGCTTTTTTGTACAACTATAATTTATAATCAGCATAAAGTTTTAAATTAGCATATTTGAAAAAAAATTGTAATATCCACCGCCCTAACAAATTTCGTATACAATTTATAAAAAAATATTTTCTACATTTTACTGCTTTCCTCGTTTGTTTTTTTACCGTTTTGTTAATTTAAGGCCTCCAAGCATTCATGTCTGTAAATAATAGGCACATTTAAAGTCATAAGCGAAAATGCTTAAGTGATCATAGTAAATAACGCAAGCACTTAAACGTCAGAGTGCTGCCACTTGACCGATAGTCGGCGCCACATGACGCTTGGAGTGCTCCATTGTTTGATCACGGGCGCTCACTTTTTCTGTCTCCACGTAACGTAAACTTTCACGTATTCATGTTTATTTTACCGAACATCTGTACATAGTTCGTAACTATCATAACACGAATATTCTGAATAAACATTTAAAATGTTGTAAAATATTTAAAAAATTTGATTGAGAAAATATTTAAAGAGACCGCAAACACAATGTGGAGGCAGAATGTAATAGGTAGTCTTGAATGAGCCACATTATATTGCGGGTGTGCGACTTTCGCGCGCGGCCTTCCACTCGGCAAGGCCGGCGACATACAGGCTAGCCGGTCGCTCAACCTAATAATAATACGCTACGAGTGTATGCAGTTGATTATTCAAATAGACGTGTACCTAATTACTTAACGATTCGCCAACTAATAAATCTACGTAAGCTAAATTATATTCAGGTCCGCGCGTCTACATTGTGCTTAGTTATTGAGATTATTAACTCTAGTCAGTTGAAGTTTAATTATTTAAAATAAACTTGCTATGTAGATGTTGATCGTAAGGTAACAATATAACCTATTTTATATCGCACCACCTGTTTAATATAAATCACTGTAATCGTATGGATCAGTGAGCAGCTAGAGATATCATCCGGATGAAACAGTTTCCATTAAATTTCACTCAAAACTGCGGCTGCTCCGTTATCAATCAATTTATCTAATGTTACCAGCAAATAGACGTAAGATTTGTTGGCCCACTAGCTCCTAGACCAGTTTGACACGCAACGGAGTCGCGTTTTAATTGTAACTTTGGAATAATTTGGTTTTGCAAATATTAAACGTTTACTATCCACATATATAAAATAGTATTTGGCACAAATAAAAAAATACACATCGAAAATATTATAAAGTTATAACATTATAATATTATTAGATAGGATTTGATTGATAGTAGCTATTTATATGTTACGGATGATATATGTACATGTTGCCAATGCTAAATTTAATCGGTATTGCTATTACAACAGAAGCAAGATTGCTGTAGCGTTCGTAATTTTTTTATATTTAAGTGACATTATTATTTTGTTTTGATTAAAATATTATTTATAAACAGGCTGGCCTATTGCGGACAGAGCATGGAGAGTTTTGGATTGAGCCTTCCAATCAAATGCCCACCGATGGTTCTGCTGGCAGACCTCACGTAATTTTTAAACGATCGGCTGTAGATAAAG
>DVPR01001039.1:0-11793 GCA_018239345.1 Oxynetra stangelandi | reverse complement strand
GCTAAGTTTAACCCTCGTTCTGGAAGTCAGAAATCCATATCACTAGCTCACCACTGCTCATTGAAATCGTTGATCACTAGGCTACAGCAACAGAATATCGTTCCTGGAAGTGTCCGGATATCTAGGTATCTATCACAGATATCCTCCCGTCAAGAAAAAAGGCTACCGCAGCTCACGTCATATGGCTCACTAATCGTGATTGAAATCATGTTACATCAATAAATTGTACATTCTGTTAACGAGGAGTATTTTGATACTATTTGCTGATAACTTTAACATCTGTGAGAAAAACTATTGCATTATCATGACGACAGTAGCTTTGTACATAATACCAACAAGCTGATAAAATATAACTAACTTCTAATTCTTATCCAATTTGTGAAATCCGCATCGACATTAGACTTCTCAAAATGACTTATTCGGTCATGTTTAAGATTAGATAATGAATATAAATATTTATATAACATTTATTAATAAAATGGTTAAATACAGTTATGTATGTATAATATCAGAACATTTCATACTACCTTGGAAAGATATTCGATTATGCAATACATTTGACAATTATACAAAGTTATCGAAGCTAGTAGTAGGTACCTACACGTTCTCCAACGAAAAGCTAATTTGGAACTGTATCTCGGCAAACGAGGCATTTGGCAACCTTACTCCATAACGACTTCTAAAGGACACTTCGAATGTACCCTTATTTACAATTCTAGACAATAACGTTTGCATATTTACTTTTATTTCAAGGATAACATTTTCGTATGAAGCCCGCGTTTCTCATTATCATCTCACGTTGTATACTACCCATTAGATACTTAAAGGTTTAACTTTTTAATAAAGCCCCCGTGATGTTCAAAAAAGACGTACAATAAATCATTCGTGTGTTGAAATTCAAATTTAAAATTTGCAAATAATAAAGAGAAGTTTAAGTGTATTCTTTAGAACAATTGAAAAAAGAAATAACCGTCACACCAGGTCCCTAGCGGGGTAGGCAGAGGGCACGGAGTGCCAAACATCTCTGTCCTTGCAAACCTGACGTGCTTCGTCATCATCATCATTCATCATTGAATGTAGAACAATTGAAATATTAGATATGTTCCTAATATAAGAAATGAAGTACGTTTTTTCGTATTTTTTTCAAATGTTGTTCTTTGTAGCAAAAATCGTAAAACATGAAAACGATACGTTGTTATTAAACGTCACATAATCATATAAAGCGTGTCGAAAACGGGGATCAAATTGCATCATAAAAAAGCTCGAATAAAATTAAGGACTAGATTATCGAGCATCCGTCAACAACGAAACAACAATGTTTTACATACCTTTCTGTCACATTATTAATACGTTAAGAGTAAAAGAGACAGAACATATAAAAATTCAAAGCCGTTATTTATGAGTAAGGATGATAGTCTCTTCGTTTTCGGTTTAAGAGGATACGATTTATGACGTCATATGCAAACTTGTCAACACTAAATGTATAAGACAGTTTCATAAATTGTTTACCTTGTCCTCGATTTTGAAACCGGCCACCCTGCAATATCTTCAAGTTTTTCAACTTTGTAAAGGGTCACAATAAACAAAATTCATAATGTAATAAGAACAATAAATTTTTTGAGATGGTTCCAGAACTTGATTCCATAGTCTGAGAGATGGCGAACACTTTTCGGAACGTGCTTAGAATAAAATTAAATTTGTTGTATTATTAAGTAACTCGACATTTCATCACCAGTTAATCTGTAAATCTTGTTTTCGACGCCTTCTTAGTTAAATTGGATAGATTTGGTAATTTGAGTGGAACTCATTTGATTGCAACTTAGTAAAGATACAGTTTAGCGGCGAATTTGTATGACAAAAGGAAGACTTTCTAAAAAAAGCGCGATGATTGCAATTCAATTATTAAGTTTGATAAAAGCACATTGTTTGTCAGCAGACTTTTACATTACAAAAGAAACGTAGAATTTCCCTTTTCAAATTGTTAACCCAAATTACGTCAAGCGAATAATTCATAACAATTAGTACTATAGACAACTTAAAGAGCCAATTTTCACTACACTCGAATTAATCCGTAACAACCCAGACAGCGATGCACGTTTATTAGGTAAATGGAATAAGCGCCATCTTTTGAGTAATTTCGCAATCAATTTGCTATTAATGTTGCGTTTTCAATGTACCGAAATAACACGAAAATTGAAAAATACGTCTAAAATCCAAATTGTTATGCTTAAATCTTTAATATATGTATACCTAAGGTAAAGCATTTAACAACTCTTGGACTATAATTATTACTTTCAAATAGGCGACTATTTCATCCTTTTCATCACTAGTACCCAGTAAAAGTGAGTGGTTTTCTAAATATAATTACGTACTTTGGGATAAGCTTGGAGCTCTCGAGGCGTTTCGGTGTGATGTCATAATTTTATTTGTAAACATGCTTAGAATATAATTTTCCCAGGCATAATAATCAATGCCAACATAATACAGTATACTATAGGTTTTTTTTAAAGAAAAGTAATAGTAAAATAGCCAATGTTCCTGTACAAAAACACTAAAATATATCTAAAAAAACGGTAATCACTTTTAAAAATCCAAAAGTAGAACGCAAAAAGCTAGAGAGAGAGGGAGGAACAAAAAACTTGACAAATAAATTACTTTTTAATTTTCATGACATATCCAAGTAAAACTCGGCACCGCAATACACACCATAAATCGCTAACAGTTGAAAGGAAGAAGTCCTGCGAGCAAAAAGTTGAGAACTAGGTCTGACTTCGAAGTGTACCGCGGAAACTTAGATTTATACCTCGGTGTGTGTAAATCTTCGACAAAAGTTCAAGTAAGGCGAAGTTGAACTTTATTTAACAAATGTTTGCTTTTATTTCTTTATAACAACACTCGAAAATTAATGTTGCAACGAATATACAGAAGAATGAAATGATTATACAGAAGAATAAAAATTGTACCTAATCATTGTTTATTCATCACGCTGGCCAAACAGCAAATGACTACGTGTGCCTTTGACGAAATTTTGGCTTTGCAGGTATTTCAAAACTTAATAATTCTAACACTGTAAGGTGATCCGTGTCTTACAATATAATGGAAATGGAATGTAAATATATATGTATATCTGGTAAATTACTTGTGTAACGTTCCCTCAATATCAGAGTTAAGAGATATGGCTGAGAGTCGGTAATAAAGTTTGAAACAACACTAATTACTTGTGTTCTTGTAACGGTGACGTCAAAGGCAAAGTTCGGATCATTACATTGCCGGGTTTATTTATATTAAATACCTTTGTTTATCAACAGCCTTCCATGCACTGCGGCTTTTCCGTGTTTACATGTTAAATTAAATTATCTGATTTTCGATATCATTGTATAAGGATATCATATACCTGCTGTTGTAGTAAGGAACGATGAACATACGAAACATTAGCAAATGCAATTTTAATTGTGAAAAAAGGTTTGTTTAATAAGTACCAATTGTTGTAGAACATATGTCATTAGTATTCATTAGTTTCGTAAGGAAATAAATATTCGGCACTCGGTGCTCTCTGCCTATCCCGTTAGGGATTTGGCGTGATGGTATGTACATATAAATGTACATATTTATTATGTGCAAACAGTAAAGAGTTACTTTTGAAGTGAATATAAATATAACCAGATTGTTGTAACAACAGCTACGAAATGATAGCCGGAATCCAGTGTTCAATTGCTTAAATCATGCATTCATTAATGATAACTAAGCTTAACTTGCGCGTTAATTAACGCGTTCTGTAATGAAATATTTTAAATTATTTTAAAATGTTTGGAATTGATAATTTATTTGGGCCATGAAAGGATTCAAAGCTTAAACTTTAATGTATCAAAGTACCTACTGGTTTGGTCATGACTTAAAAACATTAAAAATAAGCACAAAATGCATAGAAATACTTGAATTTCTTTAGGCGACGTAAAAGTTTGCAAGAGAGCCGGAGAAGAATCAGTGAAAACAAAAGAAACTCACCTTCAGTGCGCTATGAGATTTATGAGATAGTTGTGCAGTGACCACATTTAAACAAACCATTCCAATGAAATTATTATGTTGTCGTTCATGTAACAAAGTAAAGGGGGCATGAAATAGTTTAAAAATTTAATGATTGTGTTTCAACATCATTTGCATTTCATTTTAATGATGAAGCTAAATGGTTTGGTTTGTGTTCTTTATATGCTTTGCCAAATTATCTTATAAAATTATATCAATTGAAAATGTGCTTATGTTGAAAAAAGAATCAGAATTAAGTCACTATGTAAATAGTATGTATTGGCGCAAGATTTCTAAGCAAGTGTGATAGGTTTTAATGAAAACAAAAATTGAAGTTAAATTGAGTTTCATCACATTGGTCTGTCTATAAATGACATTTAGAAAAATTGCTAACTATTTTGTTGTTGTCATTTATAGAAGAAACTTACGGAAAACTAACTCAAAAAAAGTCATAATCGGTCTAGCCGTATTACAATAGTTCCTGCAGGTTAGGAGGTCGGTGACAAACCATCAGTAGAGCTACCTACCAGGTCCAGTCGTAAATCTAAGCCATCTAGACACTCAGTGAAACATACAAAAAAAAAACACTCGACTCAGACATTTAAAAAGAGAGCAGTGACAAAGGCACGTACGGAAGAATTATATAAAAAAAATAGATATATAGAAAATTGTCCAGCAAATAGATATTTTGTGGTGTTTTCAGGGAGCTTCGTCAGCTATTTCACCGGTGTTACCGGAACTGAAGCGCTCGGTGGCACCCAAACGACATCCTGTTCACGCCCGCTCTTCGTATTTAATGCTGTTATAGAGTAAGAGTAAGTTTGGAACATTATCCAAGCTTCTTAGGTAGAGTTCTTAAGGGAATTCGTATTTTAATTCGCAAATTTAACACGAAAACGAAAGCTGACCGCTTTTCGGGTCTCGTAACCTTGTGTCTTTCTAAAACGTAAGCGTATTTTTAACAAAATTCGATAGATATTATTTTTATAAAACAAACGGAAAATAATAGAAATATGTGAGAAAACATCTCAATTGATCAGAATTAATGAAATAATTTTACGGGACTTTTATATTGGAATTTTAAAGTAACTTGTAGCAGTCATACTGTTTAAATTACTTTCGCTGTATGTGTAAATTTTGCAAAAATAAGTTGTACGGTAAAGGGTAAAAATTCAACATCCTTTTCAGTGCTAATGACTGCTTTTCCACAATAATCTTCTTTAAATTTAAAGGTAAAGATTCGAAAAAATAAATTTGAATCTTTGTGTTCGTAAAAACAACCAAATAGAAACATTAATTTTAGATGGGGTTTAATTTTAGAGTCATAATATAAAATTAAACTCGGATCAACAGATTGAATTAAAACAAAATCCTTGAAACAAGTAAATACCTTAAAAAGATATCAAATGATATCAAACTTTTATGAAGGAATTTAATTATATTGATACTGGTATAATTTGCGGGACTTTATTTTCTATCGAAATTTATTCAGTGTTTGTCCGTCGCGCCTGTCCTCATTTTATAAAACCTTAATCCATTGCTGCGTAAAATCCCCGAATAACGACATTGTTGAAGGTTCTAGCAAAGTGGTCGGACGTGGAGGTAAGAAATTTACATTTCACGAAAAATTTAATATTATAGAATCATGTGTTATTATTGTTGTGGATTGTCATAGTGTATTAAGTAATACCTACTTACAATCGGTTTTGTAGTAAATTTAAATAGCCGTAAAATTTAGGTGCAGATTTTATGAACGCTTACGTACTTATGTATTTAAACAGTGCTTCAGGCAGTATGTTTAGCTCTCAAATCAGTTTTGATTGTTTGAGTTAGATAATATATTCGTAAGCCTTCAGGGGATTCGAAAATTCCGGCAAGACACTCATTTATCCTTGTTCTTTCGTAATCCTATTGGAGCGTTGAAATTATTTGCGTCTGGGGTACGAATATCTTGAAATCATTTATTTGGACAAATATTGGTAATAAAAGGTTTTATAAAAAATATTAGATCACCGTATTTAATGCTTTGAGGGCATAAAAATATTAAACGAACAATCTTCCAATCTCAATTCATAATCAGTACATACATACTTACACACATAATATGAATATATATTAGAATTTCAATATTTTTTTCCTGGAATTGTGCTCTCTGTTTATAATTATAGAAGATCAGACACTTTCTAAATACAGCTCGCACATGAGAAAAGTACAACCAATGTAATATATTAAAAGGCTGACATGGTATCTGCAGTCAATAAGGCAGGCGTTGTTGGCGCCGAGCAAATACGTTCTGAGACAAAGGCTGGGGGGCAATCTGGCTTTTTTGACGCTCACGTCCAAGCTTTGTATTGTAGACGTTACTTTTTATTTATAAAGCGCGCAGATGTAGGATATCATGTCCGTATTTGGTCCTCTATGTATAGGAATAGAAGTTTTTTTTTATAACAATGGATATATTGACTTTTTGTTGCTGCCCCTACTCTAGCGGTTTTGTATGTTCTAGCCAAATACGATTTCCATAAAGATTGTGACAAAAAAAACAAGTGAATGCATTACCCAAGTTAAGACGAATACTAATAAATTAAAAAATATATATCAATTTGATCTTTAAATTTGTATTTCGAGCGATAGGACTAAAATACCCTTTTTGAAGGGGATAAACGACTTGATAATAAAGTTTAGTATTCCTCAACTTCATACTATCCCCGCTCTCACAAAAACCGCATCCATTTACCTTACCTGGTTTATTGCTCATGAACAGACGAATTAGGAAGTATGACGGAAGAAACAATTCATGAGTTGTTTACAAATGACAGGCCCGCTCACGGATATACAGTCCGCAAGGAAATGGCCGGTTCATTTAAATTAATTAAGACTACGTTATAATTAATTAAAGTCCAGTTAAAATAATTTAATTTTAGTTTCGTATTAATAGAAGTTTAATATAAGGGAGAGTCTATCGATTCGTCATAACTAATATTTGTTCAAACATTAGTTCTGAATCGAAGTATATTTTATATTATTCCGAACGAGTGGAAATTTGATTTCCGAATACTCCATGGCAGGAGTAGCTAATAATTGAGCTCAGATTTGAAGCAGAGCAATCAATAGTCTATTAGTATTCTGATGCCTCGTCTCCATCCGCATGTTAATTGATGAAAAGCCCGTAGGGAGATGTCCCATCTCACATGTATGCATGTAATTTTTGTATGCTGTTGTATGCGTTTGTATGCGTTTGTATAACAGGTAAATAAACAGTTAAAGATGTGTATAGGGTATTTATTAATTTAATTATAGAGAAAGAAAACATGTTTACATACATGTCTTATAAAAACACCAATTAACATAACCGACAATTATTAAAATTATCGAAATATAAAGTAGCTTAAAACATTAACTTATTTTAATGTAAATTTTAGTGTTCATGGTAAAATATTGCTAAAAGAATGTTGCGTGGAAATTTGAACAGCGATGAAAATGTTTTACACATCACAAGGACATTATGCAATTGTGTCAACAATATTCAGTCTTTTATAAATGTAGAAGATAAAATGTATTAATACATCTGAAACGCAGGTGAGCGGGCTAAGCGTGTCAATCACGCTGCCAATATGGCGTCCGTATGTCATATAATATATAAAATTCCCTTTAAGCCGTTCCATTTTTAAATATCCATGTTGTATTTTACAGCTCGCTTTTATTATTTAGTCCGCGTGTTGTCCAACATGATTCAATTTCAAATATTCTCGAATCTTTTTGACAATAGGCTTTGATGTCGACATTTTTAAATCTCGTCTACTTGGTGTTAACATTAAGATTGACATCGTTCTACTTGAACCAATCTTGAAACATTTTTGAAAATAAGAAGTTTATCTATTATTTTAGCTTCTACCGATTCAAATATGTTATGTTTTACTGCGATGTAATTCATCAAACAATAAATGGCAATGCCTTTATAATTACGAATGATGAATTTATCTTATCCATGCATTTTTGTATGTATTATAAATAGTCAACATTTAAAATTTTTTTTTGATTTAAAATGTCTCAAATTCAAACATCGAATTTTACCTATTGCATCTAGCCAACAAAACACTAAAAAGTATTATACGTTCCAAATGAAAACACCGTATAACAAATATCCATTTAAAAGTTGTGTAAATACACCTATAAATTGAGAAATAAAAACGTGCTTCTAAACTTATTTAACAACTTTGTTACAACGGAACGGAACTGAACGGATAACAAAGAGTTATAAAAGGCGAATTGAATCGAACTGAAATTCCATTGTTTTTATATGAAACGGACATAAAAGTTTAAAGTTGTGTCTGCGGAGTTGGGAAGTTAAGGAATTGGCTCACCGTGAGCGAGACACGGGAGTATCTGTTTTCCGAATCTTTGCGCGAATTGAATTCCAGTTTTAAATCATCTATAACTTTTAAAATCGAACAAAATGCTTACAATTAAAATACTAAAATTAAGGTATTATATTATTAAGTTTCATAATAAGAACACTGTGCTGTGTAGACTTTTTATCGAATACATTTTATCGAATACAGTATAGCTAAAATTACTTATTTATATTGTATTGTAACTAACATTAATTATAAAAAAAAACCACTTTTTAAGTTACTCTTTATTCTTTACTACTATCGTATATTCATTTTATCTTTTACAAATATTTCGTCACTAATAGTGTATCCAGTTTGATTTTAAAATCATAATAGCGTTATTTCAATTGCTTCCACAGAGACCGTCTTGAAAAGTAATAACAGTATAGGGTTATTGGAGTCAACTTCCACTTCAATGTTGCATCGTTTAGACTTTAGAGCGAAGTGTATTGACTTCTTTTTAGTGCTTTGATTTAATCACGATATAGAACTACAGAGAAGTAAAGGTACCACTATGGCGCTTTGTAACCATCACTGAAAAATAAAGCTAAAGGAAAGATACAAAAGAAAAGGAGACAAAGAAGTCTTACTGAAAATAAAATAAATGTTTAAAGATACATTCAAAAGGAACTTGGTCACTTATTCGATCGGTGGCTTGATCGGTCGACCGATTGGTTCACCGATCGATCGATTGATCATCATATTAATGAATTAATTACACTTCATACTCAACAACTCTATGTCATAGACACAAGAAGCATATGACTCAAAGAAAATGCACTAATACATATTTATACCAAGAACAGATAACGAAATGGCAGTAAACCGTTGATGCAGTCGAGAACTTAAAATTTAATACCATCGTATCTCTGAGTGTTGTAAACCCGCACACCCTCACTCCTCGAGAGTGGCATCACTTTCGAGACAGGCCAAGAATAGGACAAATAATCCTGTTCAAGGCCGGTTGCAGATGTCTATGAGCGGCAGCGGCTACGTGACTGCTGCACGCCCGTTTGCCACTCTTTTCTCATAAACAAACTTGGTCCACGTGGAAAACTGTACCCTTCAGCGCTTTCAGTTAAATTATCAATTCACGCTATTTTCAGAACACTATTAGATTGCCCTTGGCATTGGGCCAAGGTACCACGGATATCACACAGTTCCAGCCAAAGGTTTGAGAGCATCTACGTTGAAGAAGGAAAACGAAATAAATCTTAAAATAAAAAGCAAAGATTTACATCTAGCACGTAATTGGATGAACAAGTTAAATCCGTGTCAAAAAATATTATGTAATGCCTAATTGGTTAATTTATGAGGTTGTTATCTGAAAATTCCAATCAAATTAATCACATTCAGATGTAAAAGTAATACGAGTAACCTACATCAGGATCAACAGATAAAAGGTAAACTTTGAAATAACAGTCCTAAACAGATTTCATTTTCGATTTATCAACGCTTAATACGGAAATACTCTTAGCAAATATTTTTTTCACATGACGATTATTATAGACACTTTTCATATGAACACCGACACCAATTTCGGTCCGACCTCAATCCGACCATCAACAGGCCGTGTCAATACAGTCCTAATGACAAGTACAACATCGAACTTTTATCGGCTCGCATTGTTCTAGCAAGTTGCATGTGGTGAGAGACGCACATTAATAGTACACAAGGTAAAATGTACTCTGCCATCTAAATTATAGAGAGGGTTTTAGATGAGCTCAGTATTTAGTATTGTGATGTGTTGGAGACGATTAAGTTATAAGATGTAGCGTATCTAGACGACACATACGCACACACACATGTAAACACAGACGCATACAGACACACATACACACACACATACATACATATATGTGATCTAATCATGTAGATGTGTGATCTAATTATGCGTACTAGTAATCTAATAAACATCAATAAATGTTAGTGTGTCCTGAAGGATAAATGCGGCGACATCATTACTTACCGTTAGGTAACAGACGGTAACCCTGTCAAAGACCTTAATTAGGTTGTTGTGACGTGTGATAGTATTTTAAAGGTAGGCGTCTGCTATGTGCTTATGAAAGATAAGTAGACGAACGAGATGAACGCTTCTGACTTAGGCGAGGGGACACAGGAGCGCCCTCCATTATGTGGTGTACACTCATTCGACGGTCGTTCGAAACTAAAACACGATGGAATTTGAACGAATTGGGTGCGTCGTGAGTGTTTTTGAACGAAATAGCTCTCCTGAACGCAATTCTTGTTTTAAGACGATTGCAGGCCGGTTGCAGGCTTATATTATAATACAATGCTTTTAGGAAAAAAGGTTGAACTTTGTAAGCTTTTTAAACTTAAGAAAAATTGGTACAGTAATACTAAATATATACTCCACTGTAGATAACAGCCTCGGTGGCGCAGTAGGCAGCACGTAAGTCTCATAATCTTAAGGTCGTGAGTTCGATCCTCACCCGGGGCATGTTTAATGCATTATTTCTTTATACTATTTATAAATTTTTCCACATCTACAGTCAAAATAGGTTAGAAGCAGCTATTTTGGGATCAAGTGTTGTGTATCGATGAGTATAATAGTAATATATATATTGTATCAAATAAAATTCCTACGTAATGTATATTCACACCAGGACCCGGTAAATGCCGCTGCAGTCGTTACATCGCCGGTCTCCTTTTAAACGATAGGGTATTATTATCACTATTATCATAAAATATTCTAATTGCTTATACATTATTCTTGTGATTTTTTTTGTGTTCGTTATGTAAATTTACTCACAAAACACTTGTTTGAAATACAATAATTTTTTTTAAAAAGACATATTTCTTTCATTGAAAGTCCCCATATTTCCCGTATGTATATTCGGTAAAAAATAATTTCAGGAAAATATCCACGCCGAGTTCACATCGACGGGTCGGCCGAAGCGATTCCTATCACCCAAATGTGTCTCTTATAAAGCGAAATTTAGATTGGACCTTCAGGGAATCTCGGTCCCTTTTTAATTTCAAAGTGGAATCGAAAACATGTGACCGTAAATGTATTCAAATAACTTGCTTTATACATACCTATGAATATATTAGATTCGCTTATAAATCCTTATTTCAATGTGATAAGGTTGAATTTCGAATGTGTTTTTTCTTTTGCGTTGCATGATTTCGTGTAGGATTGACTTTTTAACAATGAAAATTGTATACATAGACGACTTAAGTATCCTATTTAATAAAAGGCGTTATGCATTTATTAAAGAGTGGCATTATATCATATTTGAATATTTGTATTCCATTGGATTACTTATATAATTTATCTAAAGCTTATAGGACTTTTATGCTTCTATGACTTCTATGCTTCTAGGGCTTCTATGCTTTTAGGACTTCTATCCTT
>DVPR01001038.1:0-11794 GCA_018239345.1 Oxynetra stangelandi | reverse complement strand
TTACATTTTATATCGAAATAAAATTGTACACATCGACCCATGACCTGACAATATAGTGATATTTGTTGCAAACTCACGCGACCTTTTCTTTGAATTGCTTATTTGATCTACGATGCTTCCGGCCGTGACTACTGTTGAACTAATAATAGTACCTCAGAATTGTTGTACCTATGCTACACGCCATTCTTATATAAATAGCTAAAAATATAACCCTACAAAATGCCGCACTATGTACCTATGTTTATGAATTAAGCAACCAACATTTTATTATGCCCACATTCTTTTTCCAAAAAGCAAATAGTCGTGCGTGCCCTAATATTGATTTAAATGTTACTCAGTCGGTATAATTCAAATGATATCGCTATATGCAATTGGAATGTCACGAACGGACACTCGACACACGACTCGACACACTGGACATTTGTATAATTTGGTTGCAGAGTACAAATAATTACTGAACATTTCATACACGAATGATTGAACGCGTTACTGTGACGTAAACAACACATGCCAGAAACATACGATGAACTTTCCACAACCGTTGTTTTAACATATTATAGGTACTCGTCAATTATGTGTGATGTTATAAATCGATTAGATGTTATTTAGTCGCGAATTCTTTCGTACGGAAAAATAAATAGCACTCGTAAAACATTTAATCCCCTATCTTACTCTTATGAATATGTAATAGCTTAAAAAAATCAATCCTATGCATTTTGCGCCCTTTTCCGAGAATTAGGATTAAGTTATTAATATCATTACTACTTATATACCATATCATATCATATAAAAGTTTTGTGATCTTGAAACAAAATTAGAATTATTAATACAGTATATTCTGCAATTACGAAAACAAATTGACAACGGTACTTCACTGTAATTTATTCTCTCCTATTAAATAAACTTACTTGAATTTAAACTGTATATTATTAGCTTGAAAAGGTAAATCAATTCTATAACATTTATGATAAAGATCGGTTAAGATCGACCCAGTATTATCTATCTCCCTGTCTGGTCCAAAATATTTTATGTATAAGGAACCCGTATATTAATATTATAAGGAATCATTAAAGAACAGTATATCTACCAATCTTAGTATACTTATGTCAGCCCGTCGACAGGAAAACGTGCTGACTAAACCCGACTTTTCTTAGACCATACTAAATGTTATCCTAACAGCGATAAAAATGTGTCGATGCATAAAAGATTTATTTATAGAAGAATCAAGCTCTGTCTACAATATTAATGTTAAAATTATCCCACATTCAACTTAATCTTGCGATTCTTCAACGTTAACATTATAGCAAAAGTAATTTCACATTATCGCAACACATCCCCATGACTCTGCATTTGTTTTTTACGCTTCAGTTTTACCTAATATCACAGTCAGTTGCTACAAAGCTCATTTACCGTAAAATATTCTGAAAAACCTTCTTATACTCATTATTATATACCAAGATTTCGTCGCGTTTAAAGGCTTATCGTATTTTTTGTTTCTCTGACATCTTCCTACATGTAAATAACATGGTAAACATAATATCTAATAAGCTGTCGACTTTTTCGCGACATTTTGCTCGTGTTATTAAATTTACTTCCTTCCCTTAAGAGACATGTACATAGGTAACTGTATTGCCTCATGTACATTTCGTTTATTGACATTATATTATGTAAACATTTTATATTTTGTATATAATAACAGATTCGTATCTGTATATATAAAATACTTTAACAAATTATATTACATTCAAGAAGCCACGCCACGCATTTCGGCAACTTCATTTAAATATGTCTCGCAAGAAAACGATTGAGATGCATATATGTACATAAATATATTTGAATATGTAAATACTACAAAGCAGAACACAAGATTGATGTTTTTAAAGAGCTAATTTTATATCCTTAACTAAATAGAATATGTATATATACTGTTTATACTGTAACAATTTGTGTTATATTTTGTTCGCGGATTATTGCAAATTATTTAAATTTATTTATTCATTTGTGTTTCGGTCTGAACGGTGTAGGTGACGGTCAAGAAGACGTCTAGAAGCCACCATTTCAGTCCTCACGAACAGCAATTAATCTATGATCAATTTCAAACACAAGCTAAGTAATACCAAATTTTACTAACTGGGTTAATGTTACTAACCGACTCATTCCTGCAGTTCCTTTACCCATGAGACTAATATACTTACTCCAAACTAATACTATTTAAATAACTGAAAGTTCCATTCCTAGAGATTTCCCAAAATATTGAAGATATCCATGGATGGCAGGGGCCGTTTGTGACTAATTCATATTGACAGTGGTGCCGTTGGAAAAGTAGATATATAATATAATATTTAATATTTAATAGCTATAAAAGAATTATGATTATAATATATGTTAACATTAAAATATATGTTATTCTGAAATTCTGTTCTCAGAATTGGGATTGTTCTTCGTTTAAGCTCCGTTCAATATTATATAAGTTAATTCTCCAGCAGTATATCAATATTTTATTAATTGTAAGATATTGAGAACGCCCACTGGGGGGACGAGGCCAGCTATATTAATGATAACGCCAAGCTCTCCGTGAAAAATAATACTCTGCCCCAATAAATGAAAATACGAGTCTGCCTATGTTTTATTGGATCATATCTTAACACCTTCTGTGGCATTATACATGTATATACAAGAGGATTGATAAAATCCACCACGAAATAATGCTCCGAGACTAAAAGATTAAAGATAGTCAAACCATATATCATCAGAGGGGAATAATATAAAGTGAACTACAAATGAATTATGACACAAACATGTATTGACGAATGAGATAGCCTTTTTTAAATTCTAAGAAGCGAAGTACTTTATAACAGTTAGTGTAATCATATTGAAAAATGTTTTTAATATGCCGCAGGGAGATGGAAACATTGAAAATGATGTAGTGAACCATAAGAATTCCAGAAAAGCAATATGCACCATGAAAATGTGACATTCAGTTATTTTGGAGGTGTTTAAGTATATTTAAAAAAATATATCGAATTTGAACAATACACATGGGTGCAGTCAATAAAGCTTCTGTAATTTGAAACAACAAGACAAAATAGTCGTGCTACAGGCCATGGAATGTAATTATATAGAAAAAAAACGAAAATTAAATAAAGGGAGAAAACACGCACACAATAAAAACAACGGTAGTGTATTACTAAAAGAAATAGTAACTTTTAATAACATTACAGCGAACAAATATATATAAGCAATAATTATCAAAATAACATTTCTAATTTATTGCTTTCGTCGGCACGCACTTTGTGCGCTCAATTGTGGTAACAGCAAAATAATCACGGCATTATTTTAAAGATAGTTTTAATGATTACGGTACATATAACAATTCCGGTCCGCAAGTTCCGATAGTAGAACAATTGAACAATCGTCCAAACTCTTAGAGCGCGGTGAACACATTTCCCCAATGATTTGGCAGCTCGCCCCCGCCTAAATTTAAATCGTAATCTTACTGAGTCAACGCTCTCGTCGCTGAAACGCTCAAAATAAACGGTCCCGTGGGACAACAACAATAATTCGGCCGATTTTTAAATTCAAGTATTAAAACACGATTGTGATAAGGTTAATCAACAAGCAAACTACTAATATTTATATTATAATATAATAGTACATTGAATGACAAAAAGAAAAACCATCGACATAAAATGTAGCACACGATTTACATAAACGTACAAAAACATAAAAAAATACACCAAATTATAAAACGGGTTTTCGAAATTCTAGTTCAGCGCTAACGTCGTAATGGCGAAGTGGTAGCATTAATAAGGTTCATTTTTCTATAAAGATTTTATCTACGAATTAACAAATCAGGAACTTCGTATCCCATTAAGGTCATAATATTTTGCTATATCTACATGAACATGCTAGCACCCAGCGAAAATTTAAAAGCTTGCAGTCGGATGGTACTTAGTACTGTACCAATATAAAAAATCCTAATTTTAAGTTTCCCACGACATTTCGAAATTTGTAGAAATTAATGTTTTTAATGGTTTAGTTAATACGTATTTTCGATCAATACTGCATGTTGAATTGTGAGAATAATATACCTACAGAGTTGGCTGCACATTTCCCATTTTATTACATTCTAATTTAGCAATGGATTCTGGCAACAAACAAACATATACGTCTGAATTTCATTTGAACGAATAAAAAGTTTTATCCCCTTGTGACTTCCTCGTGCAATCGGGCCCGAAACCATTGAAATTCATTCAGTATATATTGAGTCCAGTTCGCCTATTCAAATGAAATATTAGCATATGTTGAACTACTTATTTTATCATTAGTGCTTTGTTCCCTATCATCCTTCTGACAGAGTTAATACTGAGCATTACAGCGTTCAGTCATGATTAACGAATACATTTGCTCGAGTCTCTCGCATACAAATACTAATACGTTTTTAACATTGTATTTTGCTAATTATTTCACTATAATAAGCGAATCAAATCATTATAGTGATGTGGGATATTACTGGCAATCAGATTAATTAATGATACATTAATATGTTAGATAAAAAATAACATAAATGCAAAATATTGATTGAAAAAAATAATAACATCTTTCATCAACGTGAGCGGAATATGTATAAATAAATGACATAATATGCTGGATGACGCCAATGTTAGCCGCAAACTAAGAAAAGCGTGTCGTTATCTATTTGAAAATAAACTCAAATGACGCATACAGCACGTGCTCGCCACAACATTAATCAAACGAATTGTGAATTTTTAAACCAACACGAAGTCATCTTCAATGTGTCGTGTTATTTGATACGTGAAAATAAAATAAATAGAAGAGAACAAAACACTCTGAAAGTAGGAATAGCTAGACCAAAAACTACACGAACTAAGCTATTATCCCTTACGAATAATGAATCTCTTTAAATACGCACATATTTGCGTTTTGTCTCTTACTCATGGAATATTAAATATACCAGGCTATAGATCAAAGTGAATTATACTTAGATCTGATAATTTATATGGATAATTAGACGTGATTTAAATCTAAAGCAACAAAAGTTTACGTGAGACAATATGTTATACCTACATATTTTTTTTGGATTTCATATGTCGATCGATGCGTTGATTTATAGCAGCTTTAAATATTAATTACGTGTTTACTTTACAACATTAAGTTTATATCGTACTGTATAAAGGTTTTTTTGTTCAACTCATATTTTTTGAGTATGAACCGGTACAGGTATGTAGTAACAGAAAACAGCTCACAGCTTATATTGAACGAATAGCTTCGATTCATTCAACTGTTCAAAGCAGAATAATTAACATGTAATGTTGCCACTACTGTTAACGAATGACTTTATTTTAATATAATAAAACCAATAAAGATTTAATACCATAAACGAAAAACAGCAGTAGAAAAAAATGTTTTTGTTGAGATATTTTTTGGGAATCTTTTAAAAATGACTATACATTGATATTGAATTTTAAATATAAATGAAGTTTGTTAAATTCTGCTGTAGCGAATAATAGACGATCGAAAGTAGCATATGTTTAGCATACATTACACAAGTAACATATGTTCGTGCTGAAACTTCGACCATAGACTTCAAATTCTTATAGGTATAGCTTTCAAATGAACTGAGTGTTGCACTAGTAACTAATCACTTAGAAAAAGTTAAAAAATCCAGAAAAGGCCATTTCATAATAATTTACTGTATATATTGATTAGTTTGATTAAGCCGTCCTTCCTGTCTTTGTACCTTCTATTTAGGATCAATAAATGAATATTTATTTAATGCAAAAAAATTATATATATTCTAGAGAAACAGGTCATGCGAAACTAGTACAAGTGTATTGACGATGAATCTCTACAACTGCTGTCGACTTCACTTATCGTCTTACATAAAAGTTGGACCGCAATGACAAAGTCAATAAAACGGTCATATTTTTTTAAATGTTTACACTCTTTATTTGCACACCGACAAGGAAAAATGTACATAAAAATTAATAAATACAAAAAGGCGGGTTTATCGATAACGAAGCGATCCCTTTTAGGCAACCTTCAGGAAGAAGAAATAAGAAAAGAAAACAGTTTATGGGGTATACAATATATAAAAGGAATAGTGAACACGTTAGAAAATAACAATGATACAGATAGATCGTAGGAAAAGCACATTGAATACATTAATCTAAATCATGAGTCTTAAGTGGGATTTTAATTTAATTTATATGCCTAGTTTGTCATGTAAATTTACAAATAAAGCGTTTACAAGTCAGCGGCCATTGAAGAACAACCTACAGACCTACTAAACAAAGAAGGAACAGGCAGGAAAAAAAGGTACAGCTTATTTCACTTAGAAACTTCACTGGATATGGTTTAAATAATGGTATAATACATTGGCATGTACAATCTTGTTACTGTAATGTAAATAAAATATTTAATAAAAAATATGTAACGCATACCCAAATTTCATATAATTTTTTTATCAAAGTAATAATACATAAATAAACATGCGACTAATTAAAGTAAGCGATATTGCGAGAGTTTCACATATTTAGTGAAAGTGAATTCCATGGTCTCATTGCACGAACACAAGGTGAATGGGGGGAGTAAGTGGTAGTTCTATTGGGTGGAAGTTTGAAGAGTGTTTTAAGATGGGTTCTGCGTGGAGCGTAAGAAGGACGTGCAAAGGAAAACAGTCGCGTAGATAAGTGGGATGGGATGGATGTTAAACAGTAAGCACAATAGCCTCGTATTTCGGCGAAAACAGATTGGGAGCCACTTGAGTTCCTTAAAATGACAAACATGGCCGTGTTTGCGAATACCAAATATAAAACGAATACATGGATTTTGCAGGCGATTAAAGTTGTTTAAACGCTCATCTGTGGCATCCAGGCATCCGCGTAGTCTATAATTGGCTGAATTAAAGTTTGGTCAAGAGAGATTTTAGCTCGCAGGGGCATGAAACTTTGCAGACATTTCGAAGAATAAAAGGCAAAGCGAGCTCTGCGACTGATTTCGTTGATGTAAACTGTGCAATTATGTTTGCTATCAATGATAACTGCAACATGTTTAACATTAGCAGTGTAAGAAGATATAGAAGTACCACCTACTACAATAGATGGCACAGCACAAACACTAAATCATTGATGAGCATTTTGGTTTCCTATAAATTGGTTTCCTATCATACTTTAATGATGTTATGGCCAAGTCTATATCCATTGCAGCAAAGTGGTCGTGAACCTGCAAATCGTCTGCGTGGACATGATAATGCGAGACATTAATGAAGAAACAGTTTTATTAAAAATAGATGAAAACAATGCATAGGAGACCCCACCCTGAAAAACACCCGCGTAAATATTACTCACGTCAATGTAGGCGTTCTCGATGAAGACACGCCGCGAGTATCCTAGAAGATAATAATGAAACCATGAATTGGTAGAAGAAACATTTATAGATTTCGGAACTCCAAGAGGGTTGTCGAGGTCGATAGAAGAAAACGCATTGCTAAAATCAGGTAACGTTAGCATTATCAGCTTTTTGTTCTAATCCCAGCAATTGTCTTCCGTCACTTTCGATAGAACAGTAACAGTGCTATGGCCAGAACGAAAGATTGACAGCTATAGATTATATAATATATATGTTAAGTAGAAGAATATACCAGTTTACTTAAGTGCCTAAATAGTTAGGTAGTGTGCTTACTGTGTGTGTCTCAACAATTAGTAACATTTGTTAAAGGCTCGGTCAAATATTTTTTTGATCAGACTTAATAAATTGTTTTGCATGAAACGTAAGTTTTCCTCGAGGTGTCGTCTATCTGAATATGATTAATTACATAAAATATTTATTTTTAAACTACTGTTTAACAATTAAAATAATATGTTTAATAATTATGTATAAAAATATTAACTTTCAAAGATACTTTTGAATACGTACATGGATCCAATCGGCATTGGAAATGAGAATACAATTATGCATTATTTTCTTGTTCATAGAAGCTGTGTACATTAGTAGACAGCTTGTATGTATGTATATAAATAGCTCAGAGTCTAAGAGTGAAAATTACCCGTTACAGCTTTTTGTGCCATGACAAAACCGTATTTATTGTGTTTCCGATTAAAGCGTGGCTCACTTGTGCACACTGAATCTTGAGGCGTTTTATAAAAACATTTACAAACAAGTTTACTAAACATACTACACTATATTAACCTATTAGTCAGTGACTTTATTCAAAAAGAAGTATGCGGATTCTATTCAAACGTAGGTCAATTATTTATGTATTGATCATAAGTGTCTCTTTGTCAGCTGTCTCTTTAATATCGGACAAAATTAGCAGACATTGAGGTCAGATATCCGTAAATTGTACCTACGACATATTCTCACCAACACCTGGGGTTGACTGTGAGAGAATGCCAATAGGCATTAAGTCTGCGCTTTGTGATCTAGCTTTAGGTTAGCAATAAAGCATAAATAAATAAAACTAGCCCTATAATATTATAAGCATAAAACGATCTCGCAAAACTGGTGCTACATTTTAATAAATTATACATGCATTTAATTTTATTATAATAAATATTTTCCCAGGTGAAAACAAATATTACCTCCTGGTGACGCAATACATCACCAATGGGAAATAGTTACACCGCAAAGAAACAGTAAAAACTCAGTGTGTAGTAATTTCCTCATAAAACTCCACCCAATATTTTTACGATGTTAAGCTATTAAAACGCTACGCAGTTTACTGCAGTGACCGTGAGAATGGCAATTGGCATCTAATCCAATTTTACTGACAGCCGGCTGTTATCTATGAAAATATCTTTATGTGCTTTTCTGGAACTCTTTATATATCATTTAATATTTCGCCGTAGTTGATATGTCTCCTGGACATCGTAATAAACAACCAAATTCTTTTAAAATAAGCAAAATTATAAGTTGTGTTTTGTTTTTTACGTGGTGGAATTAAATTGTAAATTCCAAGAAGCGAACATTTGCAGACATCGAATAACTAAAACTGTCAGCGATCCGCATCGTTGTGTTCGAACTAAAGTATACTTCACAGTAGCGTTTTGAAGTACACTTCGGACGTCCCTCCGTTATAAAAAGAGAACGTGCTTAGTAGTGGTAGGTACCTAAAATATTCCCAACATAAATGTTACTGGCAATTACTATAAGTGACATAAACTCCTAATACTTTATGCGATAGATTCTGTGAAAAATAAAAAATATATACATACATATGTATATTTCGATCGCACAACATCTAAAACACTGTGTTCCAAATTGATGAGTGTAGTTGACAGGAGACATTGGCCTACTACGCATTTGTGACTGAATTAAAATCGGAATCGACTTTTAGGTTTGAAAAATTTACAATGTTTGACATGAATATAATTTTAAACTTTTTCTGATTTAATTCCCACGATGAACTAGTTGGTATTGCTGCAACAATTGATTAATTTCATTGTTAAAGATCAATTACAATTGCACCATTACAGTGCAGAATTGCATCGTTACAGTGGAAAAATAATATTTTATTATTGGATAATGTCAACATTTTCAATACGAGGTAGATAGATATACACATGTAATTGTGTATTATTTGAAATAATTTATCGCATTTGTGTCTAAAAACATTTAAAAGATCCAAGCGAGTCAATTAGTTCGTTTGAACAATCGGTGTATATATATCCTCATTATCAAATTAAAATTGAATATTATTAGGCTTTATGCCTCGTCAAATTTTATTACAGTTGTAAAGACTGCGAGATGATGCGTTTAGCCGGAAGTCTTAAGCCAACGTATTAACTGAGACATAGTATCATTTGGTTTGAAATATATTTCCTATTGCTGTAAATACAACAACATCAAAACAAGCGAACACTTTAAGTGGGTTAACGTCAATTACAAATACTTTGAAGTTGTAGCTCAAAGTATTAGAAGCGTAACTTTCTCAAATTACGACAAAGTACAGTTGAGCATTTCATTCGCTAACTGTATCAATTGTATTTATAAATATATTTCGAGGGTGTAAAATAATTGCGTAATTAAGTGTAAATTTAAAAGTACAATTTAAATATGCAAATGTTCATAATTAATGCGATTAACGAACTTACCGTGTTTCGCGCATTGTAACTCCTCGAAGAGACAAAATAAAAGCAGCATAGTAACATAAACGAGGAAGAATAAAAACAAAAAATATATATAAAAAAAACACGATAGGTGAAAAGTTTTGTTGGTTGGTAAGTTAGCGAAAAATTGCCATCGAACGGGGCTTAGAGAGTTCGTAGAGTGTGATATCCAACCCCTGAGGCAGGTCGCGGGCGACTGACGAAGCTACGCGCTACGCCTCTACTGGCAGTTATAATAAGTAAGCGACACGTACCGCTACTACAGATACTCGTAGTAATCAGCGCGGCGTATTCGCTACGCTGACACCGTGAATTACCCACGATTGGTAAAGCGATTGCAATACAAAATCAAAAAACATTTTATGGATAATAACGGACAAAAAACAATTGCTATTCAAACGCCTTGAGTAAGATTTATTTTATTCTTGAAATGATTCCAAGTAGGTACTTACTTGACTTCATATTGAGAATTCATATCTTTTTTATATTTAACAAAAATATAAATATTGTTTGACCAATGAAATACTTACAAGTAAAAGATAAGGTGTTCATCAAAAATTTTACAAATTTTTTTAATAGTTATAAATGCCAAATTAGGATTGCATTTACATTTCGAAGCTAAAATATAGGGAAAGATAAGAATATCGTGCATCTGCTGTACTCCGTAAGAACGACGAAGGACAAAATAACTGAAACCAAATATAATGAATATTTATCGTGAACATACGAATCTGCAGAAAGGATCCTGTATGTAGATTCTAGTCATACTGTTAATTGTCTCTCTGGTACATTGTCTTTGCTAATGGCATTAAAAAAAACACGACATGAAAATCTTAAAAAATAAAATACACTAAGGCTATTTGCAAAAGTCGAGAATAATAAAAACAGCAGTGTCCAATTCCTTGTGCTGGCTTCTGTAGAATCTAAAAATGTACAGTCAGTTGCAAAAAATTTAATAAAACCATAAGCTTGTGTTGTTGACTGTACCGCTATTTCGTGCTCCCTTTGATTACTACGTAGAATAAGAACTCTACATACCCTCAAGGTAAATTAAGACCTATGTTGGATTCTGGCCGGTATTCAACACTCAAACCTACGTTTGTTTGCCACCGACGTGGAATAAGAAGAAAAACCTAATCTGAATGCAAAGGACCTTCAAAATTATCAGTTGAGTTATCAGTTATATAATAGACATGTGCACTGATGAATTATACAGTACAGTATTGCTAATACCCTCGTATTCATACGACTAATTATCCTGTTTATAATTACAGTGAGTCCCATGGGTACAAAACACAGACAATCTTAGTACGAGTACATAAATATATATCTAATTTCATAGTCATTTTCAAACTTAATAAGACAAAGTATCAAAGAATAGCACATCTTATGTTTATATCAAACGCGAGATTTATTCAACACTAGTGTATTTCCACCATGTATTTGGTACCACTCTACACTGAATATTCAAATTACTCTCGCTACGAGTAACATTGTGTTACACTCAAACAAATGACGAAAATATACTAGTAAAGGGTGGGCCTCGGAGTTATGCGAATTTGAAAAATTCATAAAAAAGAAACAAAAGTAATATTAAAACCAATTTATTTTTAAATTAAAATTAACATTTGGGAAAATCATTTCGTAAAAATAACATCATCCAG
>DVPR01001037.1:0-11796 GCA_018239345.1 Oxynetra stangelandi | reverse complement strand
ACTAAAATATGATATTATGTAGCAAATCATTGCAGTTTTTTATTAGAACATTCCACGCTGAAATCTAACAAAAGTTATACATACATACATACGTATGTATGTTTTTGTAATGTAAGTCATATGTAAATTTTTCTTTAAGGAATTGAGCGAATATATTCATATACATAATATTAATAACAGGTATTTTTAGCGATATAAAGTAACAAAAGTATTTATATTTACACGGGAATTACACACTTGCGGCTACAGTGGAAAAAAATAAAAAGAAATAAAGTGATATTAAGACAATTTATTAAATATTTATTGAAAAATTCAATATTACAATTTCCAAATATTAAGAACGTGTTACCATTTCCAACAAAATATTTTAATTTTTAATAAGCATTTTTAGTAGTTTATAGTTACAAACAACGAATACGCGCTCCAAGAGGTTCAGTCCTCGTAGGTATGTACCTACCTGCAGTAGTAATTAATAATTACTTTTTGTACACATGGCGTTTAGCAATGCTGTTCGAAGAGTGTCGCGCAAGCTCACATTGGTTATAATGCTACTGAATAACTATTACAATCTGGTCTCAAATAACTAAATCATTATCATTCTGATAATCTGCAAAATTATTAAATAAAGCACTACGAAAAAAATGCCGTTTCAGTGACTGGGAATTCCGTTCGTGTTAATCGAGCGCGCAGCGAGACCTATAAAATAACACTTTATTTTTATAACATTCCATGTAACATTAAAATGCATTATATTATTAAGAAAATCATATTTACTTTATTGCAAACTAGATTATAATACAGGGCTGCCAATTGGGCAAATAATTTAATGGAACGAGTTAATGCCTTGGGATAGCCATTGAACTACGTATATAAGAAGTTGTAAAGCCTTGAAAATAAGGTACCTATATCTACATCGTCTGCCACTTTTGAAGAAAAAAACCGGGTTGTTCTAAGCTTTTTAATATAATATCTGTCTAATAGTATACCTAATATTACTACTAACTACGCCAGGCTCCAGGCTGATAAGAAGATTGAACTATTGAATTATGTTAGTGGGTAATAAACAAAGAAGGCAATTCACGAAAATGGAATCTAAAGTACGTATATTACTTTTGATTTCGTCCTTCCTGCGTTGTCATTGTCTGGATAAATCTTGAGGTAGTCTGACTGCAGAGATTTTTAATAAACAGTCACAAGGACGGCTTGTGTCTTTGGGAAATCCTAATTGGGAGACTGACGTGACCACTACGCAACTACTCCAACGGTCATTACGGTATGCTTGTCATTCGATCAGTTGTGTAAATAAAAAATTATAAACAACCATTATTCTTAAGTATTCGGGTGTAATTCAAACGCGGTTATTACTTCATTTAGAAATTAATAGATAAACTATTTTATTATTTTTCTTTTGTTAAGCACCTCGTTTATCACTGACACTTGCTAAATGACAATATGTACCTAGTAGGTACGTGATGGGAAGTGAATATTTTTTCCCTATTATGTAAATTTACTTACGATGAGTTACAAATCAAGAGGTAATACTAAAACCAAAGAAAATTATTTACTTAGCAAAGCGCGACCGATTGATCCACTACTCAAAAATAACGGCCATATACTTGGCGATGCGAATATAATTGGGACCTCAAATTTACAACCAGTAAAAGAAGAAATTAAGGAATACCTGACTGGTGAGACCCAGGAAACAAGTTTTAAATCTGAAGTAAAACGCTTCATTGAAATATCCAAGTACTTTTCCAGTCCTCTTAGAAAAACCGCTTCGTATGTGTGCGAGAATTGTCTCGTTTCATATCCTTATACGTGTAGAATTGAATATATACGAGGATCTGTTACGACGCATTATATAAAATGTTGCAATTTAACGTTGGAACCTGTTTATGTAAAGCTATTTAAAGTAATTCCTGACCTCGAGCAGGTTAAATTCATAAACATGTCTCTTTCACGATGCAAACGAGTACCTCCCGGATTATGCTACAAACTGGGTGTAGCTTACGATGATGTCGAAGAAAAAGCTCCATTCAATGCGAGAATGATTTTTGTTGCTTCTAGGAAAACATCCACGCCTTGCTATCAAATTTGTGAAGTTAATTTGCAAATTGTGGCTCAGAAATTTTGATTAAGTTTAAATAGCACTTAATCAAATTTTTGATAAATCATGATCGGGAAAAAGTACAGTTAAAATATAGGTTTTTAATTTCGAAATTCAATGTCTTCAAGTATAATGTCATAAATTGTAAACTGTGGAAGTTGTCTCAACCAAGTTTTTAATTTTACATTACTTATGCAGGCTCAGTGATAGTAAGTTATAGCAAACCATAAATCTCTAAATTCAATTACATCTGAATTAATGTTTTGGTTGAAATCGGTCACATGAACTAAAATGCAATGACAACATTGGTCACGGGTGCGGTCACGGGTGCGGTCACGGGTGCGGTCACGGTCACTATCCCATTGTCAGCTCACTACATTCTTTAAAGTAGAAAACCGTAAAACGGGAGGCCCTTAACGGGCATGCACTAAATACATTTAATAATGATAACAGGGTTGTTATTACATAAACATTAAATGTTTTCTAAAATAATATACCGAATTTTCGATGTCAACTTTTTAGTGCAGAAATGCATTTTTAAGTTTCTGTAATAAGCCTGTGCCGTTTTAACATTCTAACATATACATTATTGTGTATTAAAAATAATCGTCTCTTATTCCACGTAGATATGTAACTTGTCATGTGTAGGTAAATATAGATTGGGCATACATATTGAAAATTCTTGTTGAAAAATTTTGACGCACAATATTAGTAAACTATTATTGTATGTTATTACTTAATTATGAAGTATCGGTGATATAAAGCGATAAGGCGATACATTTGCAAGTTCTTTATAATATTGTAACGCTCATGTTCCATCAATATGAACGGTAGGATAATTAAATCATAAAAGGTATTTATTGTAAGAATGGCATGCATATAAAATTTAATTATGACAACAAGAATTTATGCGGCAGGAGCATGTACATTAAAATAATGATCTATAAAGTGATCAATAATTATAATTTTTAATATATTTCATCCTATGCAAATACAGCTGTCACTTAATCCATTTGAATTATAATATAACAATATAATTTCGAAATAACAACAAGTTTCACAATGACAACCCCGGTAGGTGTTGTACAGGTATGAACATGTACAGGTATGAACATGTACAGGTATGAACAAATCGTAAATGATGAAATTAAATTGACAAAAACTGTATTGGGTAATGTCTGTCAATTTAATGTATTTTAGGGAACAATTAACTTCGTACCTACTGAAAACTCTGAAGTGTTATTTCGTAAGCTTATTAGTTAACAATGATATAAATGATACCTATGTTTAAAGAAGTCATTTTAGTCACAGTGAAGTATCATTGCAGTTGTACTTGAATGTATACCTAACTGTTTGAGGCATCGTACCAAGCGTCGGAAATACATGGAATTTATACAAGAATGGAATACAGACTGACAGATATGGACAGACTAGGCAAATATAGATAGACATTCACCATTGAAAGTTGGTATAAAGAAACATTTTGCAGATAGTATAATTAAGTATACGTGTTGATCATTTTTTCTATACTCTTATAATATATGTAGACGAAGACCCGCAAGTTCAAACTAGTTTCTAATGAATTACGTAGGTATACGAGTATATTGCGCATAATGAGGTTCTATGAACTTGTATAAAGTATACACACCTACCTCGTGGAACCGCACAAGGGCGAAGAGTTCGACTTAATGGAAAAACCGGTTACTTACATATCGTTCCAAATCAATACCAATACAAGGTTTATTAATCCGTTTGTTATACTGACGGTGGATAAATTACCGCAAATTCAACATACGAACCAGTTTAAATTATAATAATTTTAATTCGGGAGTAAACTGATATAATCAGACGACCATAAAAAATCTTTATACACAATTACGTTTTTTCTTCGTTGACGATATATAAAACTCGCTATTAGCTTCACTTATATGAAACGAACATGCTAGAATATGTATAGGGTTGACACCGGGCAATACACCGATGTACTCATTTGTAGGCCAAAGTCGTCATTTGTTAAAAAGCAATTTGTATTTTGGTCCGAATGGTGTTGTTGCAAATTGTATGCTTACACTATGGGCAATAATCTCAGCTTTAAAGTGTGGCATTACGTCCTTCGTTTTACGAATATGAGTTATACTAGATAACACTAATTGCACTCATACATTTTAAGAGCTTGATATTATGTATACTAATCGTCCCATTTCTGCCGTCGCATTGCGAATTAAAGCTGTATTGCTTAATTAATTATTTTATTCATTTTTAAAAACACCCATATTCGTATATGTTTAAACTTAAAGCTTTATTCAAAGAAAATCACAAAAGATTATGTTGTTTGTAAACCACTGCAGTAGTTGCAAAAACTGTGTCGCAGTAATAAGCAGTTAAAAAATCCACTTAACCCAACTTCTACTCGTAATAGTCATGACGATTGTCGGCGTGTAATTAGGTACTTTACAATTAAACCAAGCTTAACAATTACGATTCACGAAAATTTGTTATTGTAATCACATAATCAATATGCATTTACAACAGGGGTCTTAATTAACCTTTGATATAGACCTCGTGTCTCTATTTATTGGGTTTGACGTAACGTACTTACAATGAGTAGACTATAATAATGTAAACAAATGAAGTGATGCAAGTAGGGTACATTATATTCAAGTTCATATTTTATAATCCGCTATTAAAATTTATTACTTGGAATAAATCGTATTATTTTTAACGCACGTGAAAAACTTTTCAAAGCAATAGTCTTAAACATTTCATAAAAACGAACAAAATGATTTTATTCAATCGTGAATAAAATAAATTTGGTGTTCGGTATTGGAAAGGGAGGTATCATTGCATCTCACAATGGTTATAAACGTATCTCCATGCCTGGAAATATCATTCGAAGTTATAACTTCGATTAAGATTGTTTGCATTTGCATGTTCATAACATATTTAATGTATGAAATGGAAACATTATTATGGGTCCTGCATCAATGAAATTTGTGATGACTTTTAAGACCACCCAAATGGTGGCAGTTCTTTGAAAATATCTCTACTGATTTTCTAAACGTGACCCTGCGCATGTTACCAATATCTTTGCTTTTTATTTTTAAAAAAAAATTCTAGCAAGCGATATTCTCAAGGTAGGAGTGTGGATTTTTCATTAAATTATTTTAAATGCTTGGCCAGCTATGTTTAAACATAGTGGCTAGGATAAAGCTTGGAGCTATAGAACAATTGCAGTATCGCAGTGGGCCATGACCTTTCCTGCGGTCAAGGTATAATTAATTAATTAGCATATATAGCATATTCATACTTTAGATATCCTTCAATAAAAAATTTTTTTTACCAATCGTATAAAACTAATAGAAATCAGGGTTTATGATTGATTAATAAATAATGGATATCTTAAATGTAATTCTTGGAATAAAACGTCAATATGACGAATGTTGCCAGATTGTAAGGTAAGGGGTAACACCGTCCGCAGGGTTAGGTACAACGTAAAATGAAAGAAGTAACAAGAGTAAGGGAAGAGCAGGTAGGTACAAAAGTAACAGCACAAAGCAAATTTTAACTCCATCCTCATCAATATATTATTCATGCTTTGTTTTCTACAGAAACATTGCTAGTACCTACATACTGTCAAGTTCGGATTTTTATTACTAGTATTTACAGTATTACTAAATGATAGTATACAATTCTACTGCGCTAGTGAATCCCATCGGGATATTTCTAAGGTTCAACATTAATTTTTTTTATATTACCTTTAGGGCACTGGTATCTATCGATATCAGTTCGTAGAGTATTAACGTGGATTCATAAATACATGTTACATACATATAATATGTATTAAATTATAAAAAACCAGAGGATTATATATAGTGTAAACCTTTTCGATGTTATGGTGAAGTCATTAAATCAAATATGCGTTGTAACTTTAAAGAAAATAAAACAATTCTGTATGTATTACACATTTATTGACGTAACATTTAAATGTTGAGTTTACGTAATTATCTTAACTATCATATCTTTGGTTCACGTCGTATTCACGGCTCCGGAAGACTTCTGGGACAATGATAAAAATAAAAAAAACTGGCAATTTCTGGTGCATGATTAACTAAATAAACTTTACTTTCAATTAGAATAGCTTACAGTGGTATAGTCGTGTATATAACATTAGGTATAAAATAACAGATTCCCTAGTAGCTACAAAATGCGTATTTCATATTATTTCCGAAGGTTTTCGAGAAATTACAGGAAATATACGGAAATTCTTCAGAGATTACATTAAAATTTTACATTAAAATTTTGGGATATAATATTTATCTAAGAAAGGCTTACATCTATCTACCTATAATTGCAATCGTGTTTTTAAAATTTTAGTTTCGTGAAGCGGCACTGTTATATTGTGAAAATTCGGAATATGGGCTCTAGCTTAAAGTATTAATAAATTATTTGTTTATAACAGCAAGAGAGAGCACTTTAAACGTAAGCGTTATTCACCACGAGAATCAAATTCATGAAAAAGTATCTCAATAGTAATTTAGGTAATGAATAAATACCTGACGGACGCATCTTAGGTTGTGGTAGAATATCGATATTGGGCGCATGGTAATTTTGTTTAATTTTCTTCTTGTAAATATGTATTTATTAACAAGTTTAATTACGTTACCTCCCCATTAATGGCAGTGATCATTAACTCCAATATTTAGCAGTGAAATGCTTTAGAGCACAGATTTTTGCACGCACAACCACTTCTACAAGAACTGATCCAAAACAGGATGAATAACAAACGAATATACCCTAAACAAAAGTAAACAGCGCATACTTTATATCCACTACATTTTCTGCGTTTTTGGCTTTGTATCACGACGAATGAACAAACTTAAATTACTTTGCATGTATGAACCGCAAATCAAATTAAGCCCCATGTGATCGAGGAAATCTGCGCCAATAGCAGTTCACGGATACTTATCTTACAATTCATATATTCTATTCACCTCGAGTTCGTGGCCAGTTTAAAATAGTATCAATAATTCAATACGACATTTTTTATTACACACTTACAAACATCTACTAAGTATTATCACATAAACTTTGACATTTCGACTCCTTAGAATGTATTTATTTAATTATTTTACTTTCAAATCTACCGATGTATTGTTACTTAATACGATGGTATGGTGATGTCGATGCCATGTGCCTTATTTAATAGGATTTATTTTTAATTTTTTGGCACTAAAAGTAAGTTTTGGACATATAACCAAAAGGGACAGACGGATAATGTACTATGCATAGACTGTTAACAATCAACATAGGACGGCGAAATACAATATGATAATATCAATTGGCGTCCTCGGTACCTATAAATCGACGACGCCTACATATAAATCGACTACCGACCATTGAACTCGCTGACATTTAAAATTATTTTGAAATTACCCAAAAAAAAATATCATAAAAAATATGAGGCTTAAATTCGTCACAATAATTCACAATTCCAATTTCATAAACGATTAAGTGTTTAACGATCGCGGCATCCGAGAGACGAAAGAAATCGTGCCCACCGTCGGTTTTAATTCAACACACATTTATACACGCTACACAAGCTACTAAAAGTCTACATGAACATTTATCGATACAATAATAATATAACGATGCCCAATATGGATTCTAAAATCACTGAACTACTAACTGTCACACACTGACGATTTGATTCAGATACTGGTCTCTAAGGCCGACAGACAATACACCGCCGTCGGTGGACAAATCAGATCAGTTTGCCGAGTGCGAATTTTTTTACACGTTCAAATCCGCGCACCTCGCGCGTCGGCGCACGTGATTGAGCGTTTCGAGCGCTCCCGTCGCTGCGGCGCTGTTTCAGATCCATACACATTGTACTATAGTTTACGTTAATGCGATAAAATAAAACTCGAACTCGACACACTGACACTCGACGCCCAAGCAATGATATATATTCGTATAATAAAATTCACAGCAATTTATGGAGATTACATTACGAAATACTAGAATAATATTTTTCCTTAAATATAACTGAGATTCTTGATAAACATTAAAAGCTGACGTACATTTAATTGTTATCATTTTTCTAACGTATTATGCTAATTGTATGTACCTATGTTGTACAGAAAAATTTTATTGTCGAAAAACATTTCGTTCGTCGCATTTTACGTAGATGGTTTTATTTAAAAAAAACCATTACATTTTTTTTTTATAGGTAACTGAAGGTAAGTACAACAGTATACAACGGAGACTATGAGCATTTCCAACATCAGGGAGCATGGCTTCGGAAAAATTAACTAGTAAAATATAATACCACGCCCTGACTACACTATATTACAGTAATTAACTAAGTCCTAACAATTGAATACTTAGCACACAATCTATTCATAATCAAATCCTACATAATAACATTTCTTTAACATGGCAATTGAATACAGTAAGATATACAACCGACCAGCAGTGACATGGATGTTCACACAGAATATACCGACCGAAATATAAATTTGATAACTTTTTCAATATATTTCATATTTGCGTTTACTGACTCGTTGTAAATTTATTAACCTTCCGTACATTCACTTGAAAAGGAACGTTACCTAAGAAGCTATAAATCAATTTTTCCAACAACCGAGCATACTTTATTCTGTTTCAAGGAATATTTTAACACCTTCGATGTTACAAGTTGAGTAAAAAACATATTTATTTTACTATAGGGATTTGTTTTATTTAAATTTCATATTCATATACTTTTCGTAGTTGCCGCAAATAAAACTATTAATGAATCTCTGGTAAATATTACGACCGTCCTACTTCAGTTGACCTGATATAAAGCAACACCAAAGATACTAATCGTATTTAAGTAATGTGATAGATAATAATTCTTCTATAAAATACCTTTATTCTTGTGAAAGTACTATTAGATGTCGTTAAATATATAATTAATAGCTGATAATTTACGCATACACTGGAACAGTTACGCATATACTGTGAAAATCTCAGTATTTGTGCATAAAACAATTTAAAAAAAAACTGTGCGTATATTGTTGTCTACGTCGGCTGCCATGTTGTCTTTAGCGACGAAACATAAACTTAAAAAGCTGCTTGCCATCTTTGTTACCGACGCTTCATAAGTACTCTTTTATAACGTTCATCGACCACTAGATCAATTGATTTAAATATAAATAAGCAAAAATGTTTGCTTCAATCAAAACACCAAATGTATTTTAAAATGAAAAGGGAAATTATGTTTGAGCCACCGACGCAACGGTACCGTTTCAATGCAGCACAGCGCAACTTCTTCCAAACTGGCAATCACGGTTGGCGGATGGCAAACCACGACCGCGACCACGACCAAAACGCATTGCCATCCACCAACATATAAAATGATGAACCAATGCCGTCGTATATTACAACGCACGATAAGTTACTTGGGAGTTCTTAAAGCGTATAAGCAAAATATAATTACATTCAAATTATCATTGGGCAATAATGATCGGAGTGATGAATTACAGCTAGTGAAGTGTATAAATGGTAATTATATACTTAGTACTAAGTGTACTGTTTACAGAGTATTAATATAGTATTAATTTCCTTAGATACGTACTTTCAGAGTTACGACACCGCGTGTTGAACGAGACTAGTTTTAACAAATTACCTTAAATGTCTAATGTAAAAAATAAATCTTAAAATATGAGATAAAGTTTATAAAAAATTAGTTCTTTCTTTGGGATTAAACTGGCAAGTTAACAAAAAGAAAATAACAACCATATATTAAACTTAATAGGTAAAAAAATAATATCGACTAAGAATATAATATAGTTAATATTGAATAAGAATATAATATAGTTAATATTGAATAAGAATATAATATAGTAAATATCTAGTGATAATAATAACAATAATCGACCCTGAATATTGAACGTGAAGCATGCAACTTATAATGAACAATAGCCGCTACCTTAAATGAGTATTTAATTCGGCATAAAAGTATGCTATTCTTTTTCACTACTCTATAATCGTCATGCCCGAAACTTAACACAAAGTATTCATAGAGATCCATGGAATGCAACATATTTGCATTTATGTATGTATGTATATATGTATGTGTATATATATATATATATATATATATATATATATATATATATGTGTGTGTGTGTGTGTGTGTATATATAAAACTTGGCTATTGGTACTTGTTGGTACTATCACTACTGCGCAACAATATGCATGCGTACTAACAGTAGTAATTAACCAAATTTATTGGTCGATAAATGCGTTGAATGTGCGTCTACGAACGTCAATCGTTGCGTAATACCGCTTTGACTTGGATGTGTTGGGTTTATTTGTTTATATATATATATACGTTAAGCAATATATCCAATTGTTTCTCTACCGACCTACGTTAGCATCAATAAGTATCTATCGCGTTAATTCATAATTGTAAACATCGCAAGTGTTTGTCACGGGGTCCAGGTGAACATTTATAATTATAACATTCCATTAGTGAGGAAACGAAATTTTGAGAAAAGCATATGACAAAACAATTAAATGCCTTGAGTCAGAGAGTTTTCTAAGACAATGTCAAATTCGTCCAACGGCTCCAATATCTGCCTGAGGAATGTGAGCAGGCCCCTTTTCCTCAAGAAGCTTTGCTCCTCATACATCTCAGTTGTCACTCGCGTCAACGACATGGGCACCAGCATCCGGTGGAGCCAATGTTCTCTGCAAAATACAAAAAATACTATACACTGGAAAGTTGAATTTGAAATATGTAAGTACACATAACTTTTTTTATAAAATCATTGATTGTACCTACTACACATTTGAAAGTTTTTCAGAACCGATTTAATTCCCAACCGAGTAGAACCACTCCGACAATCGAAAGCTGATATATTATATGTATCGGTGATAGAAGACGCACAGCTTTTCGCATCGATGCCGCAAGACAGCAAAGCTGGTAGTACCGCCAGTTGAGTATCACGCCTTCTACTATCTATAGTAAGACACCAGTTTCTAAATATCGATAGAAGCGGGAACCACATGGAGGTTTCGGTATCGAGTGGGCCGCATTATTGATTACTCATTTCTGCAGCCGAAAGAAAGAATAGTAAGGAGTCCGTACCGCAAACTGAGACATATGAAGAGCTGGAACTTGCCGTCCTTGCCGAGCGCGCGGCCCGCGGCGCCCACCTCGTCCACGAGGTGGCAGTGGCAGCGCCACATGGCGCGGTGCTCCTGCTGCCGGCGGCAGTGGAACGGCGGCCCGCAGCCCGCCGCCTGCGCGCCCGGCTCGTCGCACAGGCTCGTTTGGAACTCGTCCTTCACCCGCGCTGCCAGTCAACTTGCTTTACATCATACCCTCGTTTCGTTGGCATTCCAATACAGTAATGATCATTTTGTAATAGCACATTAATATCAATAAAATAAACAAATAAATGACCGTCACGCCGGCTCCCCGGCGGGGTAGGCAGAGAGCACGGAGTGTCAAACATCTCTTGTCCTTGCAAACCTGACGTGCTTCGTCTACATTCATCAGCCTCTTCATACATGCACGCCGGTTTCGGAGGCTCTCGACTCCCCCATCTTCTAGGGCCCGACCAATTAAGGACCGAGATAGGAGAGCCTTGGCCTCCCTCGACACCTACGTCCATCAACACTCGCGTTGTATAATATTG
>DVPR01001036.1:0-11797 GCA_018239345.1 Oxynetra stangelandi | reverse complement strand
TTTTCAGAAGAGTTATTTTCAACAGTGAAATGTAACAGGGTTTGATTGTGCTTTAATTTTTATTTCCAAACCCAAGTGACGTAATCGACATGGCGAAATAACAGAATGGATGCAATAAGTCCAACATCTGATTTGTTTACATGTAATATGAATTGCCCGTTTCCGTTGGGTTTCAGCGATAGGTTGTTGCATATGTAGCGTATGATAATGATTCAAAGCCGCCTCCGACTGACGGAATTGCGTCTGTATTACAGGACAAGTCTGAAAGCCAACGAGGAAAACTGAATTAAGAAAGCATAGTTCAAATGAGTTAGGTGATTTCACTGCACTGCCCAAAGCGCAGTAGCGAACCGGAATAAGAAACAGCCGTACCTACTAGCAACGTGCTTTACATTATTAACGATAACCTATTTCTATGAACAACGGTATATGTTTTCTCTATTTGACCAAAAAGATAAATAATTTTCACGAATTCCTCTCTGCAGGGAACTTAGTATCACGTCTTATTCGTTATTACGTTAACTTCGACGGTACAACTTTTTCTTTTCTGCGTATCGATGTTCACTCACTTATTCTGACGGACCGTGGTCACCTCGATCGATGACTCGTCCAATTTGGTTAAAATCATTATGAAAAAAGTGTCTTCTCTCCGTTAGTGTTAAAAAACTCAATAGTCTTATTATATGATTGACAAGTTGAGATTTTTTTTTATTATTGATCGACTCAAATAACAGCTTTGCCTTTTTGCAATTGTTTAAAAGTACCGAATCTAATTCGCTATTATTACACGTTAAGTAAAAAAAGTTCTTTAATCGTATATTGCTCAGGCACCGGCCAGAACGTATCTTGCGTCATAGCGATTATAAACAGCATCTTAGATCATTGATAACGTTTCCTTTACAAATATTTAAAATTGCATGTAATTTTACTACTGTTTGTTTTTGAATTCAAGGAACAATTCTAATTTACAGTCACTTTGTCGTGTTTTTGTTAGGAGCAAACTGTCTTAATTGTTCATTGCAGCTTATTCTAAGCGTTTTCAATTGTCTAATAATTTATATAACCGATTTACAATTGAACAAAAAAATTATTTGGTATTATTTATAATTCAGGTATCCTCAGACATCATTGATGCATATCATAATATATTAGAATTACCTATAAAGAATTATCTTAGACACTATACAATCACTATATAATATTAATTATGCAGAATTAGCCTATACACTATTCAATCAAACACCCTGAGCATTAATTTAACCAGTCACTAAGTCATTTATTCTGTAGGTTAGTCAGTCAGAGAGTCCGTCCAATTGATTAGGTCGCATGATCCATCCGGCAGGTTTTAATGACGCAGTCCAGCCTGTTCTCCTGACAGTCCTGAACGTTGTAGATTGAGTTATTTATATCAGTCATCTAGATAAGTCAAGCGACGATTAGTTAGATGATTAGTTCAAACAATCTAACGGTCAGAACATTCGGTCAGTGAGCTAGTCATTGTGACGACAAGCGACTTGAAAACAATATAAACCCAAATAAATAAATTAAAGGATTAAGTTTTATTAAGGAACGCCGTAATAAATCTTCATGAAAAATTAATTTAGCCAGTTCATCTGCGCGATAACCGCCCACTGGACGCGATAAGAGTGTGCTACACTTCGCTCGGTAACGTTGCTCGTAAACATTTGATTTTACATCAAACTCGATTCATCGTTGTTAAAACTTTATCGAAAGCGAAGCTCGGAAATGCCAGCTACTAATTCAATTTAATGGGATTCGTTGTTTTTTGTTCAAAATTTTAATTTAAGATCAATGAGATCATTGATTCTAATAGTCTAGTAGAAATATCATTCTTTCAATTTGTGAACGTAAATTTCCAGTACAATTCTATTCAAATACTGAGTCTGAAGACACTGGGTAACACTTATACTGTGTCTCTTTCTGCCAGTCAGGTGAGTTCGTGTTATTTTTTACCCATTTGAATAATATCTAGGGCTAGCGACATATTTGCATGTTGTATCAGGATAGTTTTCAATGTATGAGACTGAAATAAGCAGTCAATGGGCTATATTGGTTATTTAACATTAAGAACAAGTTATGTCCTCGAGCTTCTCTATATTATAAGTAGCTTTTGACTCAAAGCTTTTATGGCAGAATGTTAACATCAATGATATTACTAAGTATTGTTACTTGATGGCTTTAAACTGCTAAGTTAATCAACGAAAAATGACTGAATTGAGTATAACACGATATGACTAAGAAGAATGTCAATGCGGATCCGATGGCAAAATGAATAAAAGTGCCAAGCGTATTGCGATCCAAATCAGTTGAAACCAGTATAATAAAAATATACAAAATCTTATTTTCAAAGAATCAGAACAATTAAGTGACTACTACTTCTGCTAAACGCGATCAAAGTATCGATTCGAACAAGGCTTTAGTAGTGTAAGGAAAAGTCCAGAGTTGCGGGCACAATTTCGCAGAAACTTACACTCAGACAGAGCGACCGACAAATTTCGCGTGGGAGGCGCGTTGATTCTTCTGCAAAAAATAACAATTAATGTTTCAGTTTTTTTTTTTACTTACGTATGCGGATTATTCATAATCAAATCCGATAGCGACCCACTCGAAATAGTTGGAATATGAAATTGATCATCCTATTGCTGGTATTGTAAAAAGAAATTCCCTTAAATTGTTACATAATGTAATCTACCTTACATAATTATGTTTGTTTGTATACGTAATGTTAAGTTATACGTGATAATTATAAATGTGTAATTACATATCCGGGTACATTCTACATTACTTTAAATAATTAAATATATTGCTTTGCCTGAAAGCGCGGGTATACACTACATTAAATTTTATAAACAAACATTTGAATAGAACACAAGTAACATATTCATGTAATGTTTTATATCATTTTATTGCGAATTATTCTTACTACTAAATATGTAGCTCTATTTATCTGGTACGCGATTTATTTGTAAAGCTCTTTTACAAGGTTTTAATGTTTTACATAAAAAACCTTCTTATGAGTATATTTTATTTTGCATGCTCACGAGCTATTAAGCTTTTCCGCTAATAACAGTAAAGGCATAGCACGCGACCGACCCATAAGATATTGTACGAGACGCCGCTTTGTGTTTCCTTGATCGCGTACACAATAACCACTAGACGAAAATATATTTTCAAGCTTAACGTGATTAATAATTAGTTGTCTTTAAGTGACAATGGCTAACGATTGATGCAAGAGCGTCCGAAACTGGCGTGTATGTATGAAGACAGTGATAAATGTAGACAGAGCAGCTTTCTAAGGACAGAAATATTTTGACACTCCGTGCTCTCTGCGTACCCTTTTAGGAACCTGGCGTGACGTTTTATATTGTCTTTGAGCGAAGTGAAGAATGTATACGGTTAAGTTATTATTTCTTCGTATTTTATTACGATTGTTTTTCGGTTTGATTGTCGATTGTTTCTCATGTACCGGCATTGTTTTCTGTGCCACTGTTGCACAGCAAAAAGTCTGGTCAAATCAGTAGGTACCCCAAATGAAAAGAAAGTATTAGTTTATTTAATCATTATTATTATTATTATTATTTTGTAGTAGAAGTTTTTAGAATGATTTTTAAAAAATATACGTAATAATTATAATAAAGAAATAGAGATATGTGTGGAAAGTCAAGGGAATTGATTTCAATTTTAGCTTGCTATTCTATTGGTGTGGGATTAAAATTCGCGCGCACCTATGCCTTTACAGAATTTTTATGAGCTTCTAAGAATAGTTTATTTCTCACCATAGGGACGAAGAAAATCTTTACTAGATAACCTAAATATCTTAACACTCTTTACATTATTCAACGCGTGTGCAGTTTGCCTTCCAGTAGTTGGTCAGTGAGGCGAATTATAGCTTTAACACTCTTCATTCGAAGAAAAGGGCCGTGTCCAATAAAAGACTTCATGACGACGAAGATGTGTAGCTTGATGAAAACATAATCTTCCATTCTGCTTTTTGAAAGTGAAATAGTTTTTACTATAGCATAGAATAATAACATATGTCTGCGATTTCACCTTGTAAATTGCGTTGATGCGACCTAAAATACCCCACATAGAAACATACCTACACGTGGAATCAGAGATTAATTATATATATCGTAAAAAAATACAATTTTGTGTAAGTAACATATTTTTCAAATGTTGTAACAAGCGACCAAATATTACTTGACAACATAGTTCAAATCAACATGAAGCAAACACGAATACTTATAGATAACATAATTTATGGGTTCAAGGTAACTGTTCTGTATCAGTGAAATATAACAAATTCAAATATATGAGCCTAATTGACATGTTTACGATCAGACTCGTATACGTACCGGTATCATTATCAGTGGGGAGGAAAATATGAAATTAATATGATTACTTTTTCCCGAGCGGCTTGTCATTGATTTCAGCAATCGGGAAACGTGAAATTGGGTCTAATGACCGATATAAATTACACGTTTGGTAGAAATCACAGATACAAACGTTTGTTTGCGTGGACTTGTTTACCTCGATGTATCTACTTATTTGATTTTCTATGAAATTATATTCCATATTAATTGTGTATTTTGACATCTCTGTAATAAATATTATCATGAAATGTAACATGCCTGCCGATTTCATTTTCAAATAATTCTAATGTTTCCATATTTTCCAGTATCGATTAATTAAAAAGAATTGAATTTGTATACAAGACAACGCATTCCAACCTTTTAAGTATTATGAACTATGTTTTTTTTTTTTTTTATGATCCTATTTTTTGAACATACTGAATGGTGATTACACCAACATGTCGAATGGTAGGAATTTCAATTTGACTCCATCAGATATTTTTCATAATTCCACTACCCAGAATCGAATTTTAATCCAGGACAAATAAAGGCATAGTTAGGTAAATATTAAAGAATTCACTGTTGTCTTTTGTATTGCAACCTTTTTTGCAAACTAGATGATAAAATATCATCATTTTGTACTTCATAAAGGTTGTCTGTCTTTTGTGTAATAATACATTTATTATAAACGTTATGTATTTATTAATGTTTTTGGAGGTTTTAGGCGCCCTGATATTAAGGTGGAAAGAATGAGAGTGCCAATTTCCAACACTCGGCGTAATACTATTTTGCGTATTGGGGTCTTTACGGCAAATTAAAATATAGTTAAATGCAGATCGACCAGAGCCCAGTAACTTAAGCTGTATCAAAGAAACGTGAGGCATGCTCCACGTATTCCTTAATTGTAAGACGAGACACGTACGCAATGCTCGCATGTTTATTGGGGTAGCAATCATGCCTTCATTTAGAAATTGTAAAAATAATAGTGAACGCGTATTTAACTTGTGCTAGGATTATGCAATCTACATTACTGGACTAAACCGGTCCACAAGCGGAAACGGACCGTCCTTTTCTCAGAAACAGGTAATTAAACAGAGCAAACCATCAGTACTTCCACATACATGTTCCAACAACCTTTTCATTTCGCTGATTGGTACCTACCAATTAAAATAAATCAACTCACGCAAACCATGAGAAGTAGGGAATGTATGGGTGAACGTCAATTCGAAATCGACAACTGAGAATGCTATTCCGTATGACATTTTGTAGTTCTTCCAAGTTTAAATTTTAAGTGCACACATATTATTATGTCCATCAATGTGATTATTGTTGAGGTTTTTCTTTTATCAAGTTATAAATAGTGAAGGGTGTACTCCTTCGACTATTTTTATTGGATGTAGCAAAATATAAGTTTAAGATGATTATGTAATATCAGTTCTATTAGTTAAAGATATTATACTCGCAATTAGGAATTGCAGGCATGTCTTTAACGTTTCTAAGTGCCATGGCTCGTGATGGCGAGTTGAAATGCAGAATAAGAACTTCTGACTGTGAGGCGTTTAGTAGGCAGCTCCTGCTTGCAGGGTGTTCTTGCTTTTATAATAGTTATCGCCCTGATTCTATTGCAGAACTGTTTGTAAAACGCTTATTCACGAAATACCAAATAAAGATTTAGAGTTATAAATATCGATGTTCTACTAGGCATGTTTTACGTCCGACTTATTCCTCCTATACATAAATCAAGGTGAAATAACAAAAATATATATTGCTAGTCGTTTCCGTGGTAATCCAATAAACTTTCATAACATCATCCATCATGCTCAACACTCATTTCAAAAGGTATATAGCGTGTATCTCTCTATGCTATTTGCATTCAAAACTAGAACATCGCTTTAGAGTAGAAGTCGATGTGAACCCATAAAGTATGGACAGTCCATTCTCAATTACATTATTAAAATGTGGTATGAATTTATTGAATTTATGTTAGAAATAATAAGTTTATTGAACAGTGTTTATATAAGAATCTATTGTTCAGAAACTGTTACAGAACACCCTATGAATCTATTCGTAACAGCGTCGGCTAGGTACAACTGTTCGAGTGCGGCGGGACTAGCAGATTGAACGTTACCTTTCGGACCATTACATTTAATTCCCTCTTTCAGCCATTCGGTCGAATTATTTTTATATACATACCTGTTGCTCGTTGCAATATTCTCGCAATTCTAAGCCACTGCTACAATTACACTGTCACTATAAATGCTTCTAATAGTGGCGTCTCGCAACTTGAACGGAAACATGGCACGCAAAGGAAAATAAAATACTTTTACGTTGGTTATAGTATAGTTTATTTATTATTCTTAGACAAATTTTTACCCAACGAACTACAATTATATATATAATATATGTAAATGCAATCAAGGTTACTTTTATATTATAATTAAACCTGCTATATTAAGTACATACATACACTCGAAAAATTATATTTTACTTTTATAAAAAAAAAGAAACCAAAATTATTCAAAATTTGCATCCTCATTTGAATTATGAAGCAATTTTATTTACACTGATCATATTTAATGACAATATTTAAATTTATTCCGATTACAACATTTTGTTAAATATAATAATTATTTTGAGTACCTACCGAATAAAAGTGAAAAAAAAACAAAAACCTGTAACCAAACGGCCACATGTAACACGACACAGACCCAACGGAACATTCCATTTACATTTGACACTGAATGATTGTTATTAACAACACTTGACGGAAAAACGTTACTTTTATAGTGGCAATAAAAATGACACCCTCAAAAGGAAGATGGGGGCGATTCGAGCATAATTCATTAAGGATTACGTTTCAGATTAAATTTGAATTTTAAATCACGTAGGTGCCGTCACAAGCAAACTTGTTGACGTTACAAATTGACTTTATTACGTTATGTTATAATAAAAATATTCAATTCGTGAATTTTACTTTTGGAAGTGAATTAATAAAACTATACGATTTAATGTGACATGACTCGCTTTACGAAGGCTAAATGAAAATTTTACCATACATTTTATGAACTTAATAGTAATACGATTATCAGATATAACAATTTATATAGGATGGGTATATACATAAATAACAAGTAAGTATTATAATTGAAACCTAATAGATATATCCTATGAAATAGTTGGAAGATACATAAATATATACATAGATTACATGAATAATAGGATAAAATAAAAAACATTTATAATAAAAAAAATAAGTATCTAATCATTTTATATTCTTATAATCATCCTTAGTAGCTATAGATTTCAGCAGAACGAAACTAACCAATGCTCAAAGTAGTTTTATATTACTATTATATTACTATTGTCATAAATAAAAACAAAACTTAGCGTACCTAAATCAAATTCACAAAGACTTACCAGTCTCATTCTCGTACGACTATTCAAATATTAACAAATATAGACTATCCATCCAAGCACAAATGTAGCATCGACTATCCATTCATGCACAAGTGTAGCGTCGAATATCCATCCGCGTACAAATGTAGCATCGCCTATTCATCCACGCACAAATGTAGCATCAACTATTCATCCAAGCACAAATGTAGCATCGTCTATCCATTCACGCACCAGTGTAGCGTCCAATATCCGTCCACGCACAAATGTAGTATCGACTATCCATCCACGCCCAAATGTAGCATCGACTATACATCGACGCAAAAATGTAGCGTCGAATATCCATCCACGCAAAAATGTAGCGTCGATTATCTATTCACGCACAAGTATAGCATCTCACGTTGAAAATGTTGGCAATTCATAATTTATAAAGGACTGACAATGAAAGTTTTTTTTTGTTTTTAAAGCCTAAAAAAGTATATGTATGCATCATTCTTTAATTCTGGTTGTATCTTTTTACTATTGTTGTACATTATCAGCAGTGCTATAGAATCCAATGCAAAGGATTCAATAAAAAATTGAACAGTGTTTTAAGTATGTAAATTCTGAGGTTCTGAGTTTTCATTGAGGCCTCGTATTTCACCGAGCAATCGTACTCATTAAGATGGTAGAGCCCAATGTCTATAATATATGAAGAAGGACCTACAGTCGCGTTTACCGCTATTTTCAGACGCTAAGCAGAATTATTCGAATTATGGTGATATGTTAGTATGTGTTATATTCCACACGATCAGGTTTAATGTTCAGAAGCAGCAAAGGTGAATGAACTACAAAATATTGTGCATCAGACGAACTGGTGAGAAATGTTGTAGCATTGAAACACTTGGCTGGAAAAACTGGAGAAGGTTATGCCAAATCAAAGTAGGTTTTGTTCTCATCGGGAGACAGCGTGGCATAATCAGCAATATTTATGTATACAATTGTTAATCAAGATTTTAATTGAAACGAGCCAAAAGTAAGTAAGGACTCAGGTATACGTGACCTCTGATGTAACACGGCCGCTGAAGCCACTTATCTAACAGGGAAGGTTACACTGGATACAAAATATGTATATCTAAATTTATGTAATACAGCATTATTATTATTCAGAATCTTCATCCACTGGCTGTTGGAAGGCTTTAGCGGGCGGCTGCAGCATCTTCGTTCTCGCAGCGAGCCTCATAGTGGCTGGTCCCAACTTACTTGTGAGATGCGATACAGACGGTCCTTGGGGTGCGCCCAGGCCTAATTTCCCTTCGTTGCTGATTAGCGGTATCTATAAAAAAAAACAGGTAACATTATTAAAATTCATTCAATGCCTCGCATGCAAACAGCAGTTATTCAAAAGTACAAATTATTGAATGTTTGCCGATATGTACGAGGCTCTGTTTTCCTTTCGATTCCAATTACATTCTGAACCCTGAAACGGACGAGTCGTGCGTCATACCAATTCGGACACCACGTATAATTGCTCGCACCAAACAATCAATAGCGGCAGAATAAATATTGCTCGGACGACGGTGTGGCAGAAGCATTACCGGATGCACCATTGTTATCGTATTAGAACGATTCCACTGACACATGTCGAATGCAATTATCTTTTATTAATTAAATTTAAATTAGCAACATTAGTCCAATTGCGATTTGTCCAAATCGATCGAACATCGTGTCCAAATCGTACTGAACGATAGTGTGTATTGAACCCACATAAACTGTTTATTACATGTTAGACAACGACCGGTCAGTGTGAATACAGTGAAACAGACGCCAATGTTTGGGAGCAAGCGTTGTAAAACCTCCGTTAATAAGAAGAGACGACGGACAGAGGCATGTGCGAAACAAATTCTCGTGCGCATTCAATAAAACGTATTAGAACGGTGTCAATGTACCAAACTAATCGAGCCATCGCTCGCCAACTTATACCTGTCACTGTGACAAATCAAATACGATAGCGAAACGCACAATTAAAACAATATATTATTCACGTCTTAAAACCGTTTACTGAACAATGTGACAATGATATAAAATGTGCAGTGAGCGCTATCCGTTTCGCGTGCGTAAACGGAGGCACTCTCGCACGGAGACAGTTTAGTTCGACGATGGTTCGGTTACCATTTCCATGTTTAGTATGCGAGGTTGCGGGCCACGCGCGGGCTCGCATTGAGACCGCCGACCGACCGACCGACCGACCGAATCCTTTCCATTCATTCATCCGAAACGAAATCGCACCGGCCGCTACAGTGTTGCGATCCGGTAGCGTTCTTGCACATCAATGGACAAGTTCTCGTAGACGTGCGTTAAGTTCGCAATTAAACACGTTAGCCTTTTTTTGACATTGACGACGACGACGACAAAGTATGTATGTTATATTCTTATTATAAACATAAAATTAAAGTCGAGCAATTCTACAATATGATTAATCAATACTAGTTTCATGTGATTTTAGCGCATAATTATTGTTAATAAATGAGCTGATGTTTATAAACGCTCGTTAATTATTCGTAGTTATGTTCAATGTCAAATGTCCAAAGTCATTTTTAACGAAATTATGATATTTAGTATTATACTCGTACATACGTCAAAGGACAAATACGGTTTCATGTAAAAATCTCTTCAAGCGTCCTTGCTACTAAGCACACCTGTTCTTTTGTCTTGCTATGCGAAGTGATGAATTCGCTCGGGTTACGAAAGAGGCGGCGTGCGTTTCGTGCCCACTACTAATCAGACGTCATCTATTGCAAAATACGGGGGCTTTGCCCTTGGGCCGCGACACACGAGCTATTCTTCACGCACGTCAATAAAAATGCACACAATATCATGACCCGAGAAAAAAACGAACGAACCCACTAGACCATAAAAGACGGCCAAGTCTGCACATCAATTACATTTAAGGAGAGCGAGACGTATAGACAATGTGTTATTCAATTAGCGCTTCAACGTCTAGCCGGTGAACATTGCCAGCGCTAGCCGGAGACGGACGGAAGTGCAGATTTCCTGTGCCATACGCGTCTGCCCGCCGACTAGCCACATGGTGATCTATGGGGTCAATGGCGTGATTCGATCCAAACAAGCCTATGTATGGTGGGCCCAATGCCGCGCGCTGGTGCCGGCCAGACTTGTTTTTCGGTTGCAAGTCTGTTGACCACGTGTCTTTTTGAACCAAACGCGTCTAGTAATATCGACACTTTAATCGTTTCACATTCACTCACAGAATAATTCATCATTGAAATTGTAAATATAAGGTTTTTTTTTTTTTAATATACATCCATTTTTATTAGGACCTTTTAATTCAATGCTATTAATAAAATGCCATCTTACAACTTACAAGTCAAAACTCTATTTGACTAGGCAACGTGACCCTATGCACGATTTTATGTATAATACATACATGGTTTCGATTCCATGAAACTCAAATACTGCTGTATCGGATTCCGTTTCAAAACTAATATACACATGCAATCAAATACATGATAGTAAAAAAAATACATATTAAATCGTTAAATATATTTTCGTTGGGACGAGGGCCACTTCAGTTTTATAATCAGTTAAACTTAATTCCCTACAAATTCGTTATTTATAAGACGGCTGAACGTTAGCGAGTCATAAAAAGCCATCCGAGAAAGTTGAGTCCTTTATATAGAGTTGAATTATGATACCGACGGCTCTGACGGAGCGCGGGCCACAGTGAAACATTAAAACAAAAATACGCGCCCGATGCATTTACTCGGTGCTCTCTGCATATGGGCATTTGAAACAGACTGTTGTCCAAGACGTTTGCTTAATTGACCCTGGATTTTGATTATTTTTTATCGCTAACAACGTATCCGGCATAAAAGTGATTCTTATCGGCGGGCGCGTCGGTTAGGATCGCGGTATTGTACGTCCATACCTTTGGGCTGTTAATATTTATGACTCACGGACTAATGACAACGATTTTACTCGTCATATGATTATCCGGCGAAAAACTTGCGAGTCGTACGCGATGTTGTGAG
>DVPR01001035.1:0-11801 GCA_018239345.1 Oxynetra stangelandi | reverse complement strand
ACGATTTTATCAGAGTGCCTGCAGTACTGTGCAACGTACGCGTGATGTATGAAAGGTATACCTAATAATCTGACATTTATTACTTTTTTATTTTATGTTTTTTTTTGGCATATTCGTGACATTTTTATTCCTCTTTATATTGCTTTTAAACCCTGACATTGCTTTAATCTGTATTATTGTAAAAAAATTGATTTTATTTATTGTATTTGTATTTTTTGTTACCTTATTAGTGTTATAGCCTTTATTATTTAATTTTAATTACAATTTAAATCATTTTCTTTAATTTATTAATTAATTCGTGTAATTGGAGAATTCCGTTCTTCCGTTGAAATAAAAGAATTGTATTTGTGCATGTAATGTTACGAAGCGCAAGCGTTATTAGGGACTAAATAAGAAAAAAACTCGCAAATAATAAATGATATTTCATATGAAATATAAAATATTAATTCATCAAAGTTTATTAAAATTGTTTATTACATTAAAATCACCGATATACTTTCATCGTGGTTTTTGTGTCGTGTGAAATCTAAAGGTTGCTGCGCACTGTTTGCTCTGTACAGGAGAGCCTCGCCCGTTATTATAAATGGTTGATAATAATTATAAGTGGTATTTTAATCTTCCACGTTCCTAGCTATTGTGTCAACCAGATAAAACAAATATACGTAAATATGCACTCAGCAAAAAATTTATTTTTCGTTCATCTTAAAATTTAATATTACATTTATTTAATAGTACGTCCTGCGGACCCACTTCATGCGCGGCGCACGTTGCGACATTATCTTCACTGACGCTCCGATAGCCGCTTTCACGACTTCTTGGACCTAAAAAAGAAAGAAACAAAAACTTGGTACATGTACTCCTAATGTGATTAAAAGACCAACATCGAAACTATGTAGTTAAGAACGTGGACTTATAAAATCTTTAATACGTATGTATATAAACATTGATATGACGTTGCGTATATATTTTTAATACCTTAATCTACATATCCTAAAGTGTTTAAAACTACCCTTACATTGACATCTCTCATGTCTCGTCTATTTACGAGTAGCATTACGCATGTACATTAGTATATTTTCAGTTATTAATAGTAACTTAACTTACACATGACATGAGATTTTGTGCGTTTCCAATTAACGTGTTAATAGCTTCTCGGTCCTCTTCTGTACCTGAAAACATAAATAATACATTACAGCACCCAAGTATTATCACCAAATCATTGTATTCAAAGACACCGGACAGAGTCTAGTGGGACTAGGAGAGCGCTATGAACAGCAGTGGACGTTTTAACGTTGATTGATTTTATGGAGTTTAGGAAAAAATACACAGCACAATATTATACAGCAACCACCAAAACTAATAACAAGAACCAACACTAGATAACATTGGCACTAACCTTGTCCAAACGAGGAACTCTTGACCGTGATCAACATCTTGAGCTGACCGCTAATGGTGGGTATGCGCTCGCACACTTGCATCAGATTCTGTAAATAAATGGGACACAATAATTTACTGTTTTTCGTAATGACGCACATGTCGATAGCAGTATCGATCGAAACGTTGAAACAAGATGACGTCATAAACGCACCGGCAGGACATGCAGACAACGTTGCTTCTTGACACCTTTAAATTTTTTTTGGAAAGTGGCCCTTCTTGTCTTGTCCGTTGGTACCTGGCTGTTGTTGACCCTGATTGATAATAAGAGAATCGTTTGTTCACTTCCCATCCATCCGTCCATGCAATTATGTGGGTAGTCGTCTGGTTACCATGACACGGGCTCTTTTTAACGACCTACTTTAGGTTCAGGTGGAATGTAGTAGGATAACATTGTTATTATCATTTCGATAATACAATTTTCAACAAATCAACGTGAAGTGTTAGATGCTGCTTACCGTCCGGATCCTCATGTCGGTGCACTCCATAGCCAGTTTCCTGGCCAGCGCGGCCACCTTGTGCGACGACGTCACTATGTTCTTCGACGTCGTCAGCAGCTCAGTTTTACGATCTGTTGCAGAACCAATTTATTTATCGTCATATATAATTTCCAGCGTAAAGTGGTGGCCTTGTAATTTAGATTTCAGACTGCCACTCTGAAGTTCCAATTCTGGCATGGATTCTAACTTTATAAAATGATGTCAATTTTTAAGATAAAATAGAGGTAATAACGGTTAACAAAAACATCATGAGCAAACGTTAGAGTTCTGATTTATTTCAAAGAGTTTATTATTGGTTAGCGTTGTAGACAACGACCTTCTACTGTTTTCTCTACTGAGGGAGACTTGAGCTTACTTCATTATGTTGCCAACAAGCTTGGTATCTTGATTTGTCTAACTATCTTGGACCGTATCTACAATGATTACCGATTTATCAAAAGTAACTGCAGAAAAACTGACTGCTTAAAGATCTTCATCAAAGCCCTTTAATAATGTTGACCAACTTAACAAATAAATAGAACTTTTCGACCGCAGTTTATCACAGTTGGTGAGATAATAAATAAAACTTCCCCACCAGTATTCATGTAGTCGGACAGCCGCGCCATCTGCACGGCCATGCGCTTCGCAACAGCAACGATCTCGTTGTCCCTGGCCGACCACTCACGGACAGTGGCGTGCAGGTTCAGAGCCGCTGCCTGTCAAGTTAATTACACCATTAATTACGAGTTCATTCGATCTTTTTCTACGCTCACGCTTGCTATAAATGAAAGAAAACCAAAACGAGCGTTAATATGTAGTAGGACTTATCCTTTTTTGGTATTAAAATACGTGAAATCGTTGTTAGAAGAAACAAAAGACGTGTAATAACTTCATTTCTAATTAGTCATCTCTACCCACCCATACGGGATATAGGCGTGATTTTATGTTAATATGTTTGCGTTCGAAGCGTTAAAGGTGAACATGGTATGTTGTGGCGTGAATGGGTAACGGTGTGAAGTCTATAAGCCCGCGCGTGGCCAGAATAACAGACTAGACTACCTTCTCATTCCGAGAGAACAAGTAATTCCACTATATCACAACTTACGTAAATAGGTTGGTTCGGTTCGGGTTCTTTCTGGAATATATTCTCTCCTCCCAAGAACGATTCCACTTGGCCGGTTGTGCGTAGTATCTAAAATACATAAATATATTGGTCTACAAAATGAATTAATAGTAAACAAATATTTCGTAATAACACTAACTAACTAACATTCGTAATTCACTAACACTGGTATAATACTGCAACGTAAGTACATCTATAATATATAACGTTTATTTATGTGTACATAGAGTGGAGAAGATAAACATATGAAAAGTACAAAACGTAAAAACAAGTATAGTATGTCGCAAAGCCAGAATACGTCAGCGCTCTCTTTATTGGTCTCCTGCAAGAAAGCATCATAAGCGGTTCGGAGCTTCTCCTCACGTTCGGAAAGAGAGCGGCGAGCGACTATAGAATACATAAAAGGTCAGTATTAAAACTAGCTCTACGGAGCGTAAAATGGAGGATTCACAGATCGAATCAATGCAAACCGAACGCTCGCCGTGGAAGTTTACCTCGGCGGTGACGTCATTCCAGTTGGGCGGGCGGCTGGCGCGCGCGCGCGCCGCGTCCGTGGCCGCGAGCCGCGCGCGCGCCTGCGCCAACACTTGCTTCAGCTCGGGGTCGCTCTGCGCTTCCTTGGAACACAGGCCGGCTTCGACCACCCGGAGGCCGAGTCTGGAAGTGGTTACGAAATTCGAAATTGGACTCGCGTTTCGCCGCAGAAACATTGCAAGGAAGAACGCGATAGAAAATAATCTTGTTCTCCGTAGTACCTTCACGAAAGGGAATTCGCATTCGACGTCCCTTATGGCGCACGCGGTAAACGGACTCACCTGGTGATGGCTCTCGACGTTTGCGAGCAGGATTGCGGATCGGTCTGCACGGTAGAAGCTTGTCGCATCTGTTGCATGGTTTCACCTGAAAACGGAACATTGGGGCGCGACTGAGTGGCGGTATGTTTAATGGATATTTAATTCAATATTATAATACTTTAATTACAAGTAGGAAAAAATATATTCGGATATTATTCTCTAAATTATTATCGGAATTGGCATTACATATTATAGTATTTTTTTATATGTAATTCTTTTTACTGAATCTTTTTCGCAGCACATGATAAAAGAAAACGTCTTTTGTCTATTAAACATTGCTCACTTTTAAAAATACCTATTGAATAATGGTAACGAAGAGTTATATATGAAGTATTACTAATATACAAAAACTGTTTCCAAACATTGATACATTGTACATTGCATTACTATTTTGAGAACGTAAAACATTATTTTGATTTTGCTTTTGGCCTCCGAAAGATTAGACGTATAGAAAACATCGCGTGTGCTTTTCTTGGTGCTTAGGTCTTTAACTATGCGAATAATTAAAATAATCTGTCTTCGTATTTTGTCAATACTTCCCGATTAGGACGCTCACGACTTCTTAATAAATATGAGTGATGAGTGAAGTTATGGAGCTCGTTCTAGTTCAATGAAGACCTTTCTGATATCGTGTAGGAAAAGAAAGAATTAGATAAACCCACCAGCAGCTTGCGCGAAGTCCATGGGGTCTACCGAGCGGTCGCAAATCTCGCGGATTTTGGACATTGATTGTGAATATTGAGCCAACAGATTCCTATACACTGCGATCGCCTCCTGCAATATGGGAGTACATTTCTACAATGATTTCAACTATGTTATGTATACACCAAACTCGCAAGCTACTTAATGGTACATAACCACTGCAATCTGTACATGTTTAGTTTGAATAATTCGGTTGTTCTATCGTTTTACGTAGAAATTACAATGCTGCTGTTTGCAGGTGTGGCGGACAGACTAGGAGTAGAAATGTTTCGACTTATTGGTGCAGAAGCTACACATCTGTGAACTAATAGTATAGGTGACAACATTAGTTTCGTGCATGTAAGAATTCTGTTAAAAAGTGGTGACGATTTAGATTTTACTTACAGAGTTATCGGGATATTCAATTCTGCGCTGAGCAGCCTTCACCAGGGATGGAGCAAGCAGTTCAACCTGAAATATATTCCAATAATTGACTCCTCCTGCCTGATTTTGCTAACTATACTATACATATTCACTTGTATAATATACTTGATCAGGAAGCAGAATTGACTGGTCAACATCTTAACTTGGGCATAAGGTTTTAGTTGCCCTTACGAACAAAATATTGCTGCACGAGAGATTCAGGGTAATATCTGCTTTGCAGGAATAAGGATAACCATAATTTTTAATGTTTAGAGTTTGCACCCATACTTAAGGTAACTTTTGTTTGTGTTCTATGAATATTCAAATTTGTGATTGTTATGGTTCACTTTATTCCAATTGTAACTGAATAAATAAATAAATATTTTTTTGCGTGACGGGCTAGATTCGGGATTTCAGTTCCCTTTAAAGATTCCCTCCAATATATGTACTCCTATAAGCTATAATTACCTGGTCCTTGGCACGCAATAGCTCTTGGTCTGATGTTCCAGCGCCGGCATCAGCAACGAAGCGTACAGTTCTGGTCACCTTGCCTAGTTGTGACAAAAGTTCCGCTATCTTTTTGTCTAGAATGTACTTGCGTTTCTGTTCATCTGGAATGTAATAATATACATCTTGAGATGTCCCCATACTCAATCAATATGAAAAATTACGAAAGCCAGGATGATTTTTTTTGAAGAATGAGCCGACAAGTCGAACTCTCATTTGATAAATCCAGTTAATATATAAACCGAATATAACGATAAACACCTTTCGAGCCTACCTTTTTCTACATCAGCAAGAATGTCGAGATCGGCGAGGGGTTCTTCGTCCAAGAAATCCTCCACGACTTTCGTCACCACTCGCCAGGACAACATACTGTGTAGTTCCCTTAATCGCTCCAATAATAGACTGTCATTTAGAAATAATATTACAATTAAGCAATCGTCAAATAAAACATTTTTTGTCGTAGAAATAGGTATAAAAGTGGTACTTCACCGGACGAACTGCATACTTGCATATTGCATAACCTTTAACATTCCTATCCGCCTGTTTCCAAATTTTCTTGTTTTAAGCAAACTGTATTACATAGAATTTAAACTGAAAATTCATTTAAACTTAAAACTCTTATTTGGCTCAATTTTCAACTTTTAAAATAGATAAACTGATTCTTATGACCACTGCTCGTAACTTCTATAGGGACAAATAATTTAGTAAACCGATGTCCATCTTCATATCAATACTAGCTGTATATTTTATTTGACAGAGTTAATACCACGTCATTCTTGAAATTAGACACTTACCTGGCATTCTCGCTGTTATATTTAATTGTGCAACTGTTCAAGAGTTCTTTGGTTTCTCCAATCATACCCTGCATGTCAACCTTTTCTTCACTTTGCATATCTTCTGATATCTGTAGAGGATATAGTTTTTATTAGCACCGAAGCTTATGAAATAGATAATAGACAAGGAATTCAAGCAGGTGATTATAATAACAAGTCGCAAAATAACCCTCTACAGCAAATTCCAATGTTGTGAGTCAATTTCACCAACACTTCAGCACATAAAAAACAAATCAGGACATACACACATCACTCAGAAGCTAGCCTGATATAAAATCAAGTGTTTTTTCTTAACAGACCAATTTGATATACCTACATATTTGGTAAATGCATTTATTTAGTTTGCACTAACCCAAAACAAGGTTCCTAAGTGTGATGGTACCATACATTTTCATGCAGAATAGACCACCCTCCCTCCCATAGAATCGACATGCAGAATTAATGTCTGCACGAAAGTATAAACGGTAAGGTACATAACATTATATACCTAGTTTACTAATTATTGCAAATGCATTAATTTCAATATAAACATCGGACCGTAAAGTAACACGTGATAAACTAACGATAATTAATTACTCATTTGTAATTGAAGTTACTGAATTGAAAGAACAATATATTTACCATATGCCATGAAGAATGAAATGAAGAAGAAGCACTCAAAAGGAAAACTTACGTTCTCGGCCAATTGTATGATATTCTTTACTCCTTGTATTCCAGCAGATTTAACATCTGGCTTAGCAGCGGGGCTTAATAACCACTTGTTAGCGAGATCGAGCCTGAAACAAGTTTATTTCATTGAAACTCTATGTGTGACGTTTACATATTACTATACTGTATATTATTTTGACAACACGACTATAAATTACCTGTTCTTCTTCTGTTGAACATTTTTCTTTGCTAATTGGCAGTAGTGGCCCTACATCTACTCTATCGCTCTAATAATACAAAAATTGGCAAAGCTTGAAAAAACTGCTGGTTTTTGCGTAACCCCGATATATCACGCCTTATTAATGAATTTACTTAAAAAAGGTTTTTGGACTAATTTTTAACCAGGCTGTCGAATACTTAAGCAATTCAAAAACACTGTAACTATCAATCGAAACGATATTCGGTACTTGTGCTCACCCATTCCATGGGCCCAGCAGTTTACTTTGTAGATTATTTTAAGTACTAACTAATCGATGCGATGAATTCTAATAATTTATAAGGATTAATTATCTTTTCTCTGTTAATAATATAGCAAACACTGTAAATAAACTGATAACTGCTGGAAAATTATTGAAACGGACTATTGAAACCTAAAAACCATTGTAATAGAACAAGTTGATTGCGGTGAACCAAATAGTAGGATATCTATCATACGTACTGTATTTGTACATAGGTCTTCATCGGGGGTTCTTCCTTTACTTTTTTGATTTCCTTATCTTCTTTGACTTCTATGAAATCAGCACGGCTTTGATTATCTCTGTTTAATTAAACAAAATATTTATTTATGTTAAGATGCCATATAATAAGAATAATGTCATTACATAGAAATATACATATATGCTCTGTTCGATTATTGAACAGTAAGACACAGAAACAAAAGCCATATTTGTGGACACTTGCTGTTGTGCGTATAGAGGGCGACCTACTTGTTTTTTTTACACTAATGGGTAATATAGGCACAACAATGGACTTAAATTTCTGAAGAATCCAGTCATCAAAATTTATAACTCTATTCACAAATTCCTATCCGCTAAATCAAACCTTTAGAATCAACTGAAATGCGGTCACAGTTGCTCCCTGTTTGCTTTACTGTGACGATTGAAAAGACTGCAGATATTTTGTTGCATCATGCTATTTACTTTAAGATTTCATATTTGGTTACATCGAGTACTCTGATTATAATCTCCTAAAGTACTGTTCTGATATACGAGTAACACGGACGCAGTAAGTATTTCGAATCGGTTCAAACATGTTGAAATATCCAAAAAACATTTAAATATACTTCCAGTAAATGAAAATAGTCATAACAGAGAATGACATGTTTTTATTTAAGAAGATACGTAGATTTTCTTACGTTTACATAGTTTTCTACTTGTTACCCATATTCACGTCTTCAAAGAAATATTAGATAGCCTAATGATTAATAAAGTAGTAACTTACACAATACTTTTGACGAATTCATTGTAAGCCTTAATCAGTCCACTCTTGCCGCTCTGGAACATTTTCCACGTCAACACTTGTTGGTCTGTGGCGCCCACTTGCTTCACCAGGTCCTGTGTTTTGTTTATCAAATTTCTGAAAAAACAAATCATAATGATACAAAAATACTAGTTTACTGTGCGTCTTTTTTTAATGGGCTTTTCAATAAATAACACATGCTATAAAACAAACCATGCCATTGATAAGGGTAGACCATATCATTAAAGGATAACGAGATACTGATACTACCTCCAATCCCATAATTTTATTTTCCTATACTTTTTACCTAGCGCATAGTTAAAAGCAAGTTGCTAAAGTCTAGCACAGTAAAAGATTAGTTTATGCTAAAATGTAGACATAGGAAGAAAGAAAACTTACTTGGTATTATTTATAACCTCATCAGAACGTGCTTTGCCCTCCGGAGACGGTCTCAAGTGTGGTATAACTGTAAGATTCTTGGTCAAATTATTGAAATCTTCTGCAGCATCTAAGAGTTTCGTAGCCAGAGGGATTAATTTTTGCTGCGAAATGAAAATGTCATTAAAACAATGATTATGCATTTTTCTATTCTCACAAAACACCAATAGTATATGTATACCAACGTTCAGTAATAGAATTGATTCAAAATTTGGAAACGAAACTTCATTTAAATAGAATCATATTTAATCTATAGAAATGGTACAATAATAAGGATTGGGCTCTTGCGAGTTTCATGAGAAAAAATTAAAATATGACTCCTTGAAAACATTAAAAAATATTTTTTATTTAAAAAGGAATTGTGGATGTTTATACTGGGGTATCATAAGATCTCACCAGATCATCGGGACATTTCGTCAAAGTCTCCTGAAGATTCCTTGAAACGATTTCAAGCTCTTGCAAGCATCCCATTACGTTTCTTTTCACTTGCGGATCTTTTATCTTCTCTATAGCTTCATCGGTCACATTCATTAAATCTATCACTTGTTTAGTTACCTCAGATTGAATATATTTTATCTAAAAAACCAATTATTTCATCACACAACATCAACTCTTTTGTAAATTAGTTATTTAGTAGGTAAGGTGTGGGTATAAAAAATATATCACAAGGGTGAGGATATAAAAATAGGTTAAAAATATTATACGTTTCATTTTTCATTGTTTGGTTACATAATGGCAAACCAGTGGAGGACTTATAATAACAATACAAATTTATCCCATTAATCCAATTCCGGAGAGTCCTGAAATAACTCTACATCGTGCATCTTTATCAGAAAATAATAAATATTTATAATTAAATAATTTCCTACTAATCTAGTTACTACTAGGTTTATTTGCTTTTAAAAGAGTACGCCGTATATAACATAACAAACTGTACGTATATATAATAAGCCAAACTAACTTGTTCAGCGTCCCGGCATCGTATGATTTTCAAACAGCCTATCCGGATGTCGCTTGTAATATTTCGAATGCGAGATACATTCAAAAATCCTTCCTTGGCAATATACTTATAATCATCTGGAAGTGTCAACTGAAATAAAATATTTTATTAATTAGTAGAACAGAATAACAAAAATAATAGTAAATAAATCATTACTGTTGTATTAAATGACGTTTTAAGTGAGAAAGATTATTAAGTAAATTGGTGTTTGACAGTATATTTATTCACCTGTGTTATTGCTATAATACGAGTATATAAATAATGAAAAATAAAGTCAAGAACCACAGATAAATGTATACGTAATGCAAACAAAACGATAAAAGGAACACGAGGGAAAAGGAGCTTCAAATAGCAATGCAATGCAAGATAAAAATTATGGGTAAAACTATTAGGTTCAAGAAAACCTTACTAGATATCCACATTGAGCAGCATACTCCGAGCTGTGACAGACCATTGAGCTGATGTGTTGGAGGTGGGCGCTGCACTCCTCGCGAGTCATTGGTTCTTCGTTCTGAAGGGATTCTGGGGAAATTTATTTACACGTAATATTAGCATATCTATTAGAAGCTTCGTGTTAGGCACATTATATTTTGGGAAAAAAATTGTAGGTCCTTACGTAAATTGTTCTCGTTCTGCAACGGTTCTAAGCAAGCGGCATACGTCAGATTACAGGTGGGGTATTCCGTCTGCACCAAACTGTGCTGCAGCTGCAGGTTGCGGCTAAGCTCGTTGCAATCGCGCTTCATCCTGTCCTCTGGTAAAACCACTCGAGACTGTGGAACATTCAAAAGGTTCATTTCATAGCTAACTAAGCAGTTACTTGACCAACTCTTAATTAAGCAAAATGTTAGTGGCACTACCTCGGTTAAAACTTGGAGAAAACTAAACTTCTAAAAATTGATTTCAAGTCCATGATAAAAAAATAATAATAAATTTTCAACACACAACAATTTACTTTTACACATTAAGTCTAGAACTCACCAGTTTCGTTATCGACTCGTTCACCAATCGAGCGGCTTCGTGAAGTAATCGACGTGAGTGGGGATTACTTGGATCCTGTGCAAAGGTAACGATCAAGGCTTATTGAAATATAACTCCCCGACTTGATGGCAAATGACAAACTAGGTGTGATTTAATATAAATGTAATGGACAATTAAAATAGTTCTTAAATATTAAATTGGTAATTGGATATAATTTCACCACGTGATATTAGTAAAAGTCGAAGTACACACACTTACAATGGCTGTTATCAAATAAACATACTACACAATACTGCTCGCTATTGTGCTGCCAGCTTTTGTACAATCTTAAAGACCCCTTTAAAAGAATGTTATGTTGAGAATATGTACTCCAAAGAAGATAGAAATCGAGAATTCGGCCTGTATATTTGTATGTATATGCCATGCGTTTGGCTTATTAAACTGCGGTCCAACAAGTGCTTTCAATAGTTTTATAGATGATCTATATCTCGGCAATGCTTGCGATCTTTTCTTAAAATGTATAATAACAAGTACTAGATAGGAAGTAGAGAACGTAGCGACGATACTTACTCTGCTCGCTGCGTCCGCTGTCATAAGAAGGTTGTAAGTTGTCGAACACAATGCCTCTGATGCTTCTTCTATTTTGATCTTTTTTAATGGGTCCTATTAAATAAGACAAATATATATTAAATAAGACCAAATATTAAGCCAAGCCCAGCCAAGTGATCTAGATATTAACCTAAGATTGTGGTTATACGATTGGATCCGTCGAACATTAACTATTAAAGATAAATTTGACATGGTTCATTGAATCGGGACATAAGATCTTTACCTTACTCCACAGGAATTTAATTATATGTCTTAAGTACAATTACAACCTTT
>DVPR01001034.1:0-11804 GCA_018239345.1 Oxynetra stangelandi | reverse complement strand
AGGGGGGGGGGGGGTTGTCGCTAAACCAATTATTGTCCGCGTGCGTAGGCGTTTGGCGCCGTCGACCCCTTCATTGTAGTCGCGAAACAATGCCGAGGGAAAATTGACATAAAAATTGCGTTTTTCCCGTAAAAACGCTCGTCTCGTATGTTGGATGTGTATTTAGGGAGTTTAAAGCTTTTACAACGGTACCACGGCGTTGAACGTTCCTATATATGGTTTTTTATTGAAACCGGTGCAACATATTTTAATAACCGGAATAACCAGTAAAGTGTTCGAGAGTGATTGATATTTAATAATTCGCAACTTAAATTCTCGATCGTAACATGGTTATAATAATATGCATTTCATTTGATACACCAATCAGTTGTAAAGGAACATAAAGTATGTAGGTATATGGATACTCAGTACGAATATAATAAGCGAGCTCTAGTTTTAATACTGTGTTGATCTTTCATATGTCGAGATGTAAGTGTATTACATTTACAAATAATTACTCGCGCACAAGCAACGTAAGTGTGTAATGTACATTCGTTTCTCGATCTTCCGTTACTTTTTCCTTCACAAACAAGCCTTTAGTACGTTTAAATTACCGTGTAAGATAACTCGCACACAACTCTGATTTACATACAATTTCGTTTGAATGTTTGCTGCGTTTAAACATTTCGTGTCTGTAATTTGATAATTTAGTAGGCTGTTAGTAGCTAAGTCTATAAATATTTGTTTCCTTTATTTATTTACAGTTTTCGTACACAAAACAAATTATAGGACGTATAAAAGCAAACAAAGGTAACGACACATATGTAGGAAGGTAGGTACAGGTTATTTCCCAAAAAAAATATCTAAGACTAGTTTTCAAGATCGTAATATTATTTCCTTTTAATGGACACTGGATGAGTTCTTCGCGTGCGGTCACAGTGAATGACAAGCAGGAGAGAAACAATTGACAGGCGCTAACGGTGGTATGGCGGTAGCGTTGAGTATCGTGCGAAGCTATACTCACAGGAAAGTTCGTTTGGCATTACGATTGACCACACTTTGAGCTTTCTTTCAACATATAGTAAGAATTCCATGTAATATAGTATATAACAATAAAATAAGTTATTGCCTCAAAATAGATGACAATGAATAGTAAATGCGACATTTGTCATTCAACATTATTTATTGACAAATCAGACGGCAACTCAGGTTTTGCCGACGTGCGATACTGATAGCGAGCAGCGCTGAGTTGTCACCGCCCTCCACTGACTGAGTCGATAAACCCGATGGAAAGCGGGATGCAGCCTAGGATGAAGCACGCTTGCCTAGAAAGTACCTATTCACTTTTGACATAATTTGACTCGTATTATTACACTTGCATATGTGCACACAGTGTAAGTACAACTAGTTATCTATCTTCTGTTTTTTATGTGCATACAGTACCAAACGCGTAGGTGCAGACATAAGTGGTATCTGCCGTCCATGACCATTTGTAGCCAAACTTCGATAGGATTCTGACTCGGACTGCCAGTTAGTTCAGTTATTATTATACTGCATCGCTTTTATCCTACTGCTGCTTTCACCAGTTGGACCTGCTTTATTTTTTGCTACGTCAATAATATAAAGTAACAACATATCCAATCCATAAAATATATCATAACGAAGGAATATTGTTACGTCTTATGACATATTCATGTTCAACTGTGGAACAGTAAAAAGGGCAGATGGTGATGATGTTAATAATGATGATGAAACATCATAAATCACTGTTTTACGGCATAGCTGCCTATTCTAAGTAAATGTTTCCTTTAATTTTAGAGATATCAAATTTGAGTAACATAACACCAAGATAAATGTTATGAAATTTTTCAACGTCGAATTAGCAATTAATTTGATTTTGTTTCCAAAAGTATTAATGTGATGTACGTACATTTATACATTTGTGGGTTTGCGACGTGAGTAATGACGAACACGGGGCCGTCGCGGGCGGACATTGGGGTTCGCTTTGTAAACTGGCATCGAGATTTGAAATCATAATGTTATGTTGCTACGTGAATTAAGGATTTTATTTTAATGTATTTAAACCGTTAACAATAATGTATTGTATTCAAAAATAGAATTATAAATAAATTTGGAACATTCTGTGGGTGCTGAACATTTTATTGAATATCCGAAAACCGGCGGTCTCGGCTTGCCTTGGTAAAATTTGACTTTTGCCTTTTGCGTGGTGTTGCCTGTTTTGTTTTTCTTTCTTTTGTCCATACATAACAAAAAGCTTTACGCTGAAGTTAACAGCGTATTATTTTACCAGTCATCATTTTGTGTATACTACGCGAAATCAATAAATGAATACTCATAAAATTCAATGATTAATACGATAAAATAAAGCTGGATCCAAATGACACGATAACGACATTTATTAATAAAGCAGGACACAACCGATTTTTACAATGTGTGCTATGGATATATGGCTGCCAATAACACGCTACCATTCAGTTACGCGCAGTCCACATCGACTTTCACAGACACAATATGCAAGAGTCTTCTATGCTCGCACTTCAAAAGCGTTGTCGTGTATTTATTTTTATATTTAAAATTCATACTTGAATGAAAATGTTGATTTACAATCAACTCTTTTAATCGAATGTTCATTCACTTCCCGTTGCTCTGATTGAGCTCGAACGTGGTGAACGTGTTTATTTCAATTTATTTATATGTTTGTTTTTCTTAGGTCATTCATCCGATGAGAATTGAACACTAAGGTGCTATTTAGATGGTTCAATGATGAGACGGTGGGTGAGTGCAGGGTCTGGCAAATCCAGTTTAAGCTCGTTATGTGTATGTTAATTACTAGACTAGACTATGCTGGTTCTAGTCGTGTCCACCGTTGCAGGTGCAGGTAGTACGCAGTGCTGAGCGGAAACCCATTGAGTTTGGGCTTCTTTTATTGATCCTCAACGTTTACTGCACCACTTCCATGTCATATTTTTATTGATAATTTATTTGATTTCGTAAACGATGGCGATATTTTGTTTAAATTAACAATTATAAAAACGTCTTCTAACTTATTTTGCTTTTAAAAACAAAAGCACTATTCTTGTGAAAGAAGTTCTCAATCTGTAGATGGGGACTATTTATAAACAAAAAATACTTTTAAAAGTTGAGTTATTTGAAAAGTTCTTCGAGCTAGGAAATTATGAACATAATATTAATAAGGAGGAAATCAATTTATTTCGTCTTGCGAAGTGTACTGGACACGGTGACTTTGATATGATAAAATATTCGCGATGGAGTCGAAATTATTAAAAGCAATAAACAGCTATTTAAGATTAATGATGCAAAATGAACATTATTATTTCAACGTTTGTATGTCAATGAACTCATCTTTTTTATCGACTTACATATAAGAGCCATACATAGATAATATAATTGCTTGCATTTCATTTGCATTGCATTCCGTTGATATTCATATCTCATCTCACTGTCTTTGTTATCGATTATTTTATAATTGCATTGTTGAATGCAGATCTTCTCTCACAATGAGCAGGCTACAGCCGACGTTTGCCCTGGACAAGCGCAAATTGCGCCGCTTTAGAGAACGTTAAGAATACTACTTAGAAAAAGAGAACTTAGAGAACATTACGAAGAACACTAAAGTAATATACAAGTGTTGATGTCAACATTTGAAACAGTGTGTCAACAAATAAAAAGGATTCGAATGTATTTTTAAAATTTTAACGTCAAGAGGAAAACTTTTTAAAACTTGGTACAAAGCAATTTAAGTTTGAATAAATCAATATTTGTTCAACGTTCACAAAAAGAATAGACCACTTAGTAATCGAGTTACATAAATAATGAGTCGTCGCGTGCGTCAGAATAATTAAGTGCGCTAACAACGATCCACGCGTATGAAGAACAATAATCAGTAAAAGGTTTTCTGCGAGCTCTTTCAGGTTGAACTATTTGATGTTATCATCACAAAGTACAATTAATTACATAAAAGCTGTGTTTTTAACAAAAATCATTTAGAAAAGCTTGTATTGCACCGTCACAGAGAAACGCAATTAAATTATTAAGTTCTCAAAGATAAAATAAATTATGTTGGAAATTATAAAAAAAAACAACAATTTAGCTGTAATTTAAATTTTTTAATTAAAATTGACGAACAAATCGCGAGGACGGCGCGGTTACACGACGATTGGTAGTCAGTCATAGTACCATTATCCAGCTCTCATTTTTATTTGTATCTGAACAAACAAACACGTAGGGAATTATTGGATTAGTTAGTAGCTTGCAAATTGTATGTATTCTGCCTGTATGTAAATCAACCGTGTATGTACATACGTGTAGCCTCTAATCATCGTTTGGGCGCGCGTGTCACGGACTCCCGCCACACAAATCCCGGACAGCCATGATTACCAGTTCCATTGCATCAGTGGCTTAAGTTTACGCCGTATACTAACTAGAATGCGTGTAGAATTTGGATGTGTTTGCTATATTTTGGTATTTTATTTATTAATTAGGTATATAAAAATATTGGGTAGTTATAAGATGATATAAAATTGTACATATTTACGTTTTATTAAAGAAAAAAACATTTTTAATGCAAATTACCCGGTCGTTTAAAAAAATTATCTAGTACACAGCATTAGTAAGTCTACTTCGACATATTTCTGACTATATTGCTTTTACCAAATTGACGATTACGATTTAGGTGAAAGTCAATGCTTCCATACTACTGAAATTTGGAATCAACGATACAGTTGCGATCAAATTTAATTAATTTTTAATGCTGCAGGTATCGACATGAGTTTCATTAAAACAACCCGTTTAACATTCGCGCCGTCATTAGCAGCCGGTGAAAGACCTAATGCGGAAATTCGTCCACCTCTTGTTTAATACCAGTCCGATCGTAAGATTAATGTCGGAGTCCTGAGTGCCTTCGAATCGAAAATTAGTTCTTTCGTAGTGGAATTCCGTGAGTTGGTGTAGCGGGGGGATTCAGCGTGCACGTGAAATCTGCTTGTCCTTAATCAACTCAGTTTGCGCAATCCCAACCCAATCAACATTTGTCTCAACCCACAATCTGCGGGACGCCAGCTATCTGATCGAAATTAATCTGAACCTCGCAAGAGTCGTTCTCAATTCAATTGAATAGCGCGTTTGACATTCGGCAAGGTCAAATATGTGTCGCACGTCAAATGCTGAACATCGATCAGTGTGACAGCAGATTACACTGGAGTTAAGCGTCCGTGGCGGTCGAGCAGCAGATAATTTGCAAATCTCTGGATGGATTTAAAAATGTTTTCGATCGGCGAGCGATATTTGCAATTTCTCTGGAGTTTCATGAAGCAGTCGGTCACGGTTGGTATCACTTGACTACGAGTGTTGAAAGCTCTTTTAGATCTCATCAGTTCAGATGTTAATATCACACCCATTCATATCTACACACAGATTGTACCGCAATTTACACTTCATTGATTCTGCTACAAAACATTTTAGGTAGAAAAACAATGTAGAAATAATGCGTGAAGCTATTAATTCATTTTTTATTCTCATTTCGTGTAGGTAGGTATGCACAACTAATCCTAGGTGGAACTAATCCCTTTAATTGACATTCTTCCAACGCCCGTGTCAGAGTTAGGCCTGATAATGGGCGAAATTAATTTGAATCTCACTGTCTTCTTGAATTTAATTAAACTGCGCCTTTGACGTTTGAAATTTGTGAAAGGTCAACACTAACGGACGGGTCGAGGAAATTGTAAGCACCTGTACCTGTATTTCTGCGTAAATGTTCGGCCGATATACTAACGGACCGCGTCTTATTGCATCACGTACAATTTTTTTTTTAAGAAAAACGAAACATTCTAGTAAGAGAAAGACGGCGGAGAAAGTAATTTATTCCGCAGAACTCAAGGATAGCATAGAAATATAATACAGTATAAATATAGTGAGATAAAAATAGCCAGTATTACGGAAAGGGATGTAAGTAATAGGGAGAATATATGTCATTATATAAACGACATAATTATATTACTCGCATTTATTCTTACATAATTATGTATATCGCAATGCTAAGTAAGTACATCAGAGACATGGACTTTAAATGAATATTCTTCATTTACGGAAATCGTTATTTGAAAAATTATTGATTTCTTTTTAAATTATCTTCGTCTGTTTGTATTTGGTTTAGTTATCTATTTTATGACGTCTACCACAACTGCTTACCAGTGAAGAAGAATAGACTGATAGAGCATGCCACTCATCATTAAGCCCACTCATTGTGAAAAATCGATAAAGGATATTTAGATACATTTTTATGGAGATGAACGCAAATATATAATAATTTCTCTCTAAATTTTGCGCAGAATAGCAAAAGATAATGTGAAGTACAGCTTTTGAACGGATACTTTAATCCTAACTGAAGAAGTTTAATGCTCGAGTTGTATCTAGGGCATTTGTTCGGTTAAATGTTGTCAGCGAAAATTGACCTTTATTGCCGGTCAATAGGGGTTACCGATCGATGCTTTTCTCGTAGTGGAGCGTGTGCATGCCTTTATAATAGCGCAGTGAATGTCCTCTAGTGGGTTAAGCGTCTGCCTTGCGTCAGTCCACCCTGCTGCCCAGTGAGTAATTGGCGACACACGGATGTTACTATCGGCGAGCATTTTTCATACGCGCTTTCTAATGTCGTATACTCGATTTAGTTTTGGACAAAATGTCTCTTAGTTACTGCTGGATATAACCCACTCCTGGTGTGCGCCATCGCGCTTAATGTGTTTAATGCTCGCTGTGTATTATCTAGGCCCTAGGGCACTATCACTATGTAGTCTAAAACAAAGTCCCTCGGCCACATCGGTCTTTTTTGTCTGTTTGTGCGCTCTATGGTGGTAAAGTGATCTCATAAAATTCTAGGATTAAGCTAAATTTTTTTTTTTTTCAAGAGGTCGTAGCGTCCAACTCGGGAAGTATGGGGCGCATTTTTTCTTTCAATCCACAATCAACATTTTCTTCTTGTGTCATGTATATTATTATGTTTTTGTATATTGTAATGATGCTTTATTTTCGAATGAAAAATGTTTTTCGGGTCGTGTTTTACAAATGCCTATCCGGTTCGCCAAGCGCCACGGCCGTGTCTATCGACCGCACGATATGCCTACGATCGTTAACACGGTCATTGACTCGCTGCATGCGGGGTTGGCGCACAACCTATTTCGATTGTGCCCTTTCTAATGCCCGTACAAAGCCACAGCACAACTCTATTATTCTTCGTGGCTCGCCTCATTTGCTAACAGCCGGAGAGCCGGCGGCTAATTCGTGAAGTTGAGAAAGTAAATCTGAGACGAAACTATGTATGGTAATTTTGTTGCATCTCATGAAAGAGCGTTTATTTATTATTTATTAAATTAATGCCTTTGTTTGTTTTGCCTTTACATTTATTTATATACGTGTTAATTTTTTTTGAAATGTTTCTATGTTTATCAGCTGTTCGGTTGCTATGATTGAGTTGTTCTAACATATTATTGTTTATCAATATGTAGGTGACAGATTAGGTTATGTGAAATTTAAATTTGTCATGTTTAGATTTATAATATTTTAAATTTTAAAACGTATGTCTACTTCATAAGAAATATAAATCAATGATATCTAAATAAGGCTTCGTATTAATAGCATAATTATTCTAAGCTTACAACTTAATACAATTGTATATAATAATAAACTTATAGTTTGAATGTCGGTAAACGAAACCTTATTAGGGCGCTGCTAGAGTCAATATACCTTCTAGTAGATTTCATATAATTCTGTGAATCGACGGCTATTCTCTACCTCCTGCTTCGAAATGCACGCTACTAGCGCTCGGGCTACTTCAAAGAGGCTGCATAGGTATGCATCTCTACATAGAACCACGCACCCGCCGTGACGTGCCTTCATACTCCTCACGATTTTCCATGCACTGCAAATAATGAATGAAGTATGATGTCTTCTAGAGCTTTCTACTTTTGTATTGGCATTTGTTTTACGAATCTTACGTCTATAAAATTTATAAACATAAAAAGGTCAAATAAAAATAACATTTAAAATAAGGGATTTGATTGTAATATCAATTTAATTCTTAATTATTTACATATATTTGTTATATTAATAAATAATTTTGTTTATTACAGGTAAGTTTCCGTTGATGGCGTCGTCGATTGGGTATAAGTATTTTGAATTATTTTTTTACCTTAGCTAACATTAACCTTATAGTTCACCTTCCACTCTGCCCGCTGTTCGTATTACCTCTAAACTAATAATAGTTCTTGCCAACAGAATAGGTACAAATATTTTATTGAATAGTTCTTGTTCTGTATTTAAATTTTCTTGTTCGTATAACTTTTATATATGATGTGCATAAAAATGATCTTCATTGACAAACTTTTTGAAAGCGGAACATAAAATGATTTTATGAATCAAATAGACTCATAAAACGCACTTTACGTCGTTGAAACTGTACGTGATACTTGTTATTTGTGCCTATATAAAATATATGTACATTAAAGTAGTAATCACTATGATATATGTATGTACATAGGAATGGCTCCAGCTATGTTTGTATTCGGATACGAAAAAAGATAGCGGTTTCTTGTCTCATCTCGGAACAGAGCGAGAGAAGATTGTGGCGACATAGCCACTGGTGTTGGATTGACGCGGAGGATCTGATCGACTTAGCCACTGGTGTTGGATTGACTCGGACTTGTTCACTCAAAATTCGTTTTAATGGTGTTCGTAATAAGTGCCAATTTTTATTAAAACTCAAATGCATTGTCATTCGGGTGAATATTTTAACCGTCTAGGGACTCTGCATTTATATCTATCGTTTGGTCTCTTGGACCAGTGGGTAATGGTATTACGTTTCCTATGTAGTTATTTGTTTTCTTATTAAATTTACTTATTAACTTAAAAACTAGTATCGTTAAAACTTTAATCCGAACCGTAATATCGCTTTATCAAAATGTCTTTGAATGTGATATAAATTTTAGGTATTGTTATAACAAACATCAAACAATTACTTTAAAAAAAGAACCGTCACGCCAGGTCTCTAGCGGGGTTGACAGAGAGCACCGAGTGCTAAACATCTCTGTCCTTACAAACCTGACGTGCTCTGTCAACATTCATCAGTCTCTTCATATATACACGCCGGTTTCGGAGGCGCTAACAATTACTTGTTATTAGGAAATAAATATTTTGTACGAAAATAAAAGATGAAGACTAATAACAGTTTGATATTATTTTTAGTTTGTATCTTCATATCAATATTATATTATACACTGGATGATTATAAAAGGTGAACGTGAATGGGGTACGGCGCGTGCCGACGCCATGCGTCGCGTCTTGATTGTTCACGAATCAATAACTATTTACCGAGAATGGACTGACACGGACAAGATAGTATATGGATAGTCACTTAATTGGATTTGTAATCGGCTTTCCTCGTGTAAGTAATAAAATACGAGTCTTACCTTGAACTTTCCATCTTGCTTTAATGTCACACGTGTTAAAATAAGGCCAACTTCACATTTTGTATTATGCCTATGCAGCACCAAAGATTACGTTTCAGTTCGATGTCATTGATGTACAATTGACGCGGAATTGATAATCTCGTATATTATATATTTTATCAATGCGAATTTCATTTTGTCTGTTTGCTACGCACGAATGCACGAATAGCTGTACCGATTTTGATGAAATTTTATATATAGGTAGTTCGTGCTTAGTGAGACTATAATATACTAAAGAATATAATATAATATATGAAATGAACCGGAAGAGAATTTTCCATAATTCGCAAACGATATATCTAGTTATATTCAAACAATGCACGCCTTCCTTCACCCCATAGTACCTCCGTATATATAAAACACCAAAAACACGCGATGCCAAGCAACCATTCGGGGAATTTATTGCAAAGTCATTTACATATTACAGCTATGAATTGGATTTCCGCGAAATAACCCTCGTGATTTTATTAACATTTTCTAAGCAATCACACGCCATCTATTCATATTCAAAACAGATGGTTAAGATAAATTATAGTTATACAACTTAAGTCAATAGTGTATGGAATTTGAGCGAAACTTTTTATACGGCGATCCTCCAAATCCCGGCTTAGATTCGCCCTGTCTCATCCCATGCTAGTGTGTACCCAACTGTTCCAACTCTCAGCAGTGACATAAAGGGATTTCTACACTTTAATAGAAAACAGAAAAACACGGCGCTCTCAGGGCACGTCAGGCGTAACGAATCTTTATTATGTTAGACGGGATTTAGTTTGAAAGATATATGGAGCTCGTGGGGGTTAGTTGCAGCTGAATTCTATGTAAATGTGAAAAAAACGAACGGAGAAAAAGATATTCTCCGTGTTCGCACACCAACCAACCACCAAAGTACCTACGTGAGTACTGTAATGATTATAGAGTTAGAAGGTTTAGCTACAAATAACATTGATTTACATATTACGTATATCAATCCTTTATACACACGCAGTAAACATTCTTATTAGATTACATATAATACGAAATAAATAAATAAATATTATGGTCTATCACGTTTGCTACGTGCAATATCCGAACGCACCTACTGTCATCTGTAACATGACACATGTAGGTGACAGTTATTACGCGCCAAAAAACTTCTATAAACAAAACACATACGTGTTACCTGTTGTGACTTGATATGTGACATAAAACCAATGTACAACCATCGTAATGAAAGACGTGTTGCGATGTTAGAAAAAGATATAATTTTAACTGAATGCAAATCTCATCGACTGTAGACAAGTTTGTCGACGGCTGTAATCACTTTAATTATACAAAATCCATGCGAAAGGATTACAATGTTATAGTCTCATGATGTGTTCTGGCCGATACTTCCTTCGATGCTAGGTATAATAGTCGTCTCAGATTATGCGAACTTGAGGGTACAATATCATAGCACAGAAAGCACGTCGAATACATCTGTGTTCACGTCGCACGGAGTGAAAAAACAAAGTATCTTCTATTATGTGTGTATAAAGTCGGAATACACGAACTGTTTTCCTATAGGTATAATAACTTTAAATGTAACATTTATTTTACACTGAAATATTTCCCGTGTACACTAAATGTATTATTTAATTAATAACTTCCACGATTTGTAACAATTTCCGGCTCAAAACGAGCTGTGATTATGAATATTAGTATAAGTTGCCGGTGTTCATGTAATAAATATAACAGCGCAGGCTTATGTAAATATGTTGAACGTTCCCAGTGGTCTTAAACCACGTCAAGGATATATTTGCCCGAGTTCTCGAAGATATGTACATACATACATACATGAGGCACTGAGAATATTTAACGACAGTAATTTTTTACGGCAGTAAGTTTTACTACCGATATATAGGTACATTGAGAGTTTTCAGGATTGTTATAAATTTTTATGTTAAGACTTCTTCGCTATCGTCTACTTATAGTATTTGCGACTAAGTGAATTTTTTTAAATTTTTTTTTATACGTCTCTTAACCGTTTCAGTAAATCGTGCCTAGGAATCTACAAAAAGGGTTATAGCAATTTTGTGATATGAATATTTTGCTCTAAATTGTATCAAATACTTCAATAATTTCATTAGTTGATTGTTAATATTGTTTACCAAGTATTTTTAATGATACTAAGTTTTGTCAGTACAAACAAACAACCGTCACGCCAGGTCCCTCCTAGCGGGGTAGGTAAAGGGCACGGAGTGCCAAACATCTCTGTCCTTGCAAACCTGACGTGCTTCGTCTACATTCATCAGTCTCTTCATACATACA
>DVPR01001033.1:0-11804 GCA_018239345.1 Oxynetra stangelandi | reverse complement strand
CTTGTGATACATCACTACATTTGAGAATGGATGTTACATTGAAAATTTACAACCCATGAAGACTCCGTAGTCGTCTTTTGACCATAGGACAGACCCTGCCCAGTTTAGGATCAAATGGCCGTGTCTAAAGATTCATCAAGTTACTAATATTACTTCTCAATGTTCGCTTGTAACTATTTCTTGTATTACTGGCGATGTTTTACGCATATCGTTTTAATGATCAAATAGGTTCTATATCTATCTTATATTTTCCGATACTTTCATTAATGAATTACCCTTTATGATTAAATACCGAATTGCTTATCGATGTTTGAAACGAAATATCGCTAGGTCTAATCGATTCTTGACTCTAGAAACACTATATAGATGTAACTGGAAATTTAATTTTTCTTTTTACTTGTAGTTCTACTACAAATAAATTCTTTGTATATAGCCCACACTACACATTTCGATTAATGAACACGTAGGTATATATCTAACGATACATACCTCTGCGCAGACTCCTCTTCCTAATCCTGATTTCCTCTACAACTGTGCCCTTGTCAGATTCACCACTAACAGACATTTTCGACCTGTCATTTTAGACATGATCCGGTACTGCACCAATGCACCGGTGTTCGGGGCGCGCTTACGAATGCCTATTGCCTCTTGTACAAAGTGTAATGCAATGTTTATAATGCATTTGCAAACAATGCACAGCAGCGCCTGTGGTCAACGACGCATTGTTTTCACCGTTAAGGAAAACAATAGTACTGAATTGCATATGACATAGAATATTTTTTACTCATACAAGTAAGTTTTTTATCTTATAGAAAAAACAGATCCGTCGCAACGAATTTCATTGTTAATCGCACATCCCATGCATATTGCGCACATTATTATTATTTCCCCCATATCCAAATGTCATCTGTACTTCACAGTGCAGTTCTGCCGTGACTACCATACACACATGCAACAGGGTGGAAATATTGTACCAATTAAGTACAGTCAAAATCATCAATCCTTTTATCAATCCAGCGATGGACAGCGATCTCCTCTCGGAGTGTAAAGCCCATATTCTGACACGCTGCCCAAATGCAGATTGGGAGACTTCACGTGCCTTTACGAACATTATGGAAAACCTTTAAAGTGTATTGATTTTCTAACGATATTCTCCTTCGCCGTTACAGCAAGTGTTATTTGACCTAAACACGCACATTGCAATGAAACATAAGCGTAAACGAAATTTTTTAATTGCATATTTTTTTGTTTAAAATTATTTAAATGTTAGTTCTTCACATTAAAATAATTTTAATCTAAACTTAATTCATATATAGATATATAATAGAAATTTGTTACGAAAAATCAAATAAGCCCGTGACTCGTTTAAAAAAACAACAACCTGTATTTCTTCTCAGAGTTCAAAGTAAAATGTCCATATAAGTTCTATGCAAAACTTCATCAAAATTGATTCAGCTCTTTTAATTTGTATGCACAATAGACAGACAGATACACAACATATCTGTAGCTTTTATAATATTGACATAGAATTGAAAATATGCCCATACTATTATAGTAAAGTATGTTTATAGTACCTTATAGTTCTATGCATTTTACGAGCCAAGGCGCAAAGTCGTTTTTTAAATATAAGATTTTATTGCATACCAGACTTTTTTCAAACCTAGCAAAATCTCGAAAATCGAATTTCAAAAAGGAATGCGTGCTATCAAATTTAATCAAATCGTACATATAATAACCAAGAGTATATTATCGCGTGGTAACGGAACGCAACACATATTTTCACAACAAATTATTGTCCATTGCGTAAAAACAATAACAAGGCTGACTGGCGAAACGGAAAATAATAATTGCACATTAAATTTTCATTTTACAATACCCCGATTACATTAATCACAAAGTGTAATAAATACAATTAACTAACATGATTAATTTCGGTATTTAATTACGTTATAAATAGAATATGTGTGGTATAATCGTATTTTACATTTTATTTGTTTTAAATAATTATTTCTATGGACAATTTTGCTTATTATTATTATTATTAATCTCTGATCATTTTGTCCTGCTTGTCGAATTGCTCGAATTCCATGTAGACATACAGCCGCACTAAGTTGAGTTAGTTCTGTGGCATCAATAATGAATAAGAAAGGCTACAAACCAACTTTTTCCAAGAACTATGAATGTTCACATGGGTAGTAAAACTATCATTATAAATTAAAATTGTTATGTAAAATCGTACCAGGATTAACTTTCTGATACGTGGTCCCAATCGGTCCACTCGGCGGCAGATCCTCCAGTCGGCTCGACTTGACATTAAAGGCCGAGCCGGCCTTGGCCAGCTTGTCCAGGAGCACCTTTTCATCCAGATCGTCCTCGGTCCGAGCGTGCATAGTCATGTGGAAACCGGTGAACAGATTGGCAACATGTTTGATGTGATTCGCGCATGTGCCCTTCCGTACCGTCGGCGCGCCTTCGCCCTGTAGTTTGCAGTTATTTAAATTTACACAAATTGTAAGCATATCAAAAAAGAAAATTGTTTAAAACTTTTGAATCATACACATTATTGAAGCGGAATCTAGAGATTAAATTTGAAAAGCCTATCGCCATAATAGCTTCTAAACAGAGAGCAGTAACATGGATGGATTGCCGAGATCATAAATAAAAAATTTTATATATTCATATATAGGTATGATCAATTTATTTGTGAACTCAACAATGTCAAGATACAATTTGTAATTACTCGGTTCAATTATCTCTCCTCTCCACTGCAGTACTGGCATGAACATTATCAATGCAACTGACTGAGTGGAAATATTGTACTAATTAAAAACAAACTTCATATTTTCAGTAATCTAACAATATAAAACAAATATTTAGAAAATATTCAATGACAAGCTAATTTAAAGAATTTAAAAAACCAGATCAAGTCACTCATTTAAGTATAACTACAAGTAAGTCATTTGAATGAACTGCTAGAAAATCTTTTTTCTTATTTTTTTTAAATTTAATTTAATTTACAAGGAAATGTAAATTAAATTAAATTCAATCACAGCAGACACAATGTTACAGTTCCAATTGTGGCCAAAAACAAGCTTACTAATAGCATTCAATAATGAAATTCTGAACATAAACATGTGAGACATTTTCTATAAAAATAAATCATATACAATTATGATTATATAACTTAAATTATTTTGGGAACATCAGCTTAATATTTATATTATATAATCTTTAGTACAGATAGAGTATTATCATAAGACAGCAATGCTCTTAGACAAATAGATAGCCCATGAATAATAAAAGCATTACAAGTATATGACTAATCTCCTATGGGCTATCTTATCTTATCTTATCTAAACTATATCTCAAATGTTTCACTCGCCTGCCAGTTGATAAGCACATATTTAGATATGCTGCCATTGGGAATGTCCACTTTGAGAAACGCATACTGTATCTTCCCACTGTTCAAGTCGTCAATGAGCTCTGTTAGACCACCGTCGCCTTTGCTTACAAATTTCAAATCGTTGGTGAGACCATCGTAACCGAAGAGGGCCCTGAAATAATTATTGAATTTATCACTGCTTTGGACATACTGAGCAATTGTTTGTAGTGGAGAATCTTATGGGTTTAAAATAAGGACTTGACAATGTCAGTGAATAATTTAAGCACTATATATTTGGCTATAAGTGAGATCATATACTTATATATATAGTACTATAATATACAAAAATGTAATTACATTTAATATTTATTGATAAAAAAACTTGTATTAATATAAATTGAAATATTTACTAATTGCAATTAAAAAATGTATTTCTTTAATACAATTTAATTTAAAATAATAAAGTGCATAATATATGATTTCATAGTTTTAAATTTGCATTTACTTTATGGACTGCCTGCCTTCTTTTTTTTGTGAATTCCTCCAATTATTATTTCATATACATTTTTAATTATTTGATAATAAAAATTTGCAGAATAAAAACTAGTAAAAAGAATATGTGCCAGAAAACTACATGTACGGTAATTCAATTCAATCTTCCCGATCCAAACAAGTCAAACAAGACAGTATTATGTAAAAGTTTAGAACTACAACTTTTTTTAGAATATAATTTGACCGTTAGAGACTTTTTTGGCAGTTAATTATTTTTATATTACCCACACCTAACTACAACATTAACATATTCCAGATTGACTAGATGATTACAACCAGAACTAACCAAGATATCGAAAAAAATATTTGTTATTTTTGTTTTGCCTTTGCCAAATCCACACCATTCTTTAATCTTGTTAAATCTTGCTACTACAGACCCTGTGCATAACTAAGGGAAGCATAGAAAACTTGGTTATCGTCAGAGACTGGACCAACGACTGACCATAGTAATTCAGCCTATTTGACATCATTACTAAGAGCCGAAAGCAGTATTTACTTTTTCAACTTTTACATCATTGACTCAATCATAAGTAAATTTACAACTAAACATGAAAACTGTTGCGATATTATTATTACATTAAATTGATTATTTTAATATGCACAAAGCACATAACTGTAATTTTCCTGCAATAAATTACAGTACATATGTATCATATTTGAATGTATATAAATATATCCTACCATATATGACAAATATGGTGATACTATCACAATTACATAATAAATATTTTTACATGTCCTTTGTGCAGGAAAGTTTTCAAATAAATAAAGCATGAGATCTATTAAAATATAAAACATTAAGTATAATCAGCTATAAAAATAAATTCTCAATAGCTCCACATATTAATATAACAACCTTAGTTATTTTTACCAAGCTGAACAAACTACATGTTTGCCAAGTATTCATAACTATTTATTAATGAATATATATCTAAATGTATATGTAAACCTTAGAATATTATATACCTTAAATTTTTTAACTAGTTGACTAAACTTCATGATTGATATTGATAACTTGGCTGCCTCAAGGTTCAAAGGATTACAGAGATATCCTGCATTACATTTATTCATATAAACAGTAAAGAGATGTTGTAATTAAAATATTAAGTTAATCATATCAATAAGTATAATGTTGCTTACAATCATAGACTACAGTTCTGACAAAATCTATTATTTTTAATGTATATATAACTAACTTAAGAAGACTAAGCAGAGATGGGCTTTAATACTTTTCAAATTCCTAGTTTGAGTCAGGCATCACATTAAATGAACGGATATTTTTGCACTTTTAGATTTAAAAAACCACTACAAAATATTCTAAGCTTGTAGAATTGAGTCCATCATTTTGCAAGCAATACAATAAAAACTGCCTTTTGATCAAATGCTTAATACGTAAGGTAAAAAAAGGTGCAATAAATTAAAGCAAATATATATAAAAAATAAGACTACATATTTACACAAATTCTAAAATTGTAATAATATTATATGCAAAAGTTGATTTATGCTTGACCACTGGACAGTGTTAATACATTTTATAATCCTTTCATAATATCAATTAGCCACCGCTATTTATTTATTCCTGCGGCAAGTAGGTCGCGGTGTAAGGGCTCCTTATACATACCAGTCTGTATCAGATTTTTCATCTAAAACATCCTTCCACGCAGCGATCAACGCCTCCTTATGCTTGTCTAGATTTAAAGCCATTTTACATTAAATATTTGCATGGAGCCGAACTTCAATTAAGACGGATTTTTTTCAATAAAATGGTAAAAACCGACAGACAGACTGACTCACAACAATCCTTGTCACAGACTAATTAGCATTTGTAAAAAGTTCATTCAACTACTAAAATGTCAAATGCAAACTGTACCGATAAAAGTAAACATACAGGAAAGCAAATTATTATTTATATGGACTATTTGAAATCAACTTCTGTTATGACAAACAATATAAGAGCAATATTTCGTGTAATTTTAATTATAAAATAATAATCCTCTATAAAATATACATTATCTTTTTTTAGTCCGGTCTTCTAGCGTTATAGATTTTATGTCTATTGTCTGTGTTCTATTGTCTGTGTTTCCGCGTATCCGCGGGAAATTTCAAATTCAAAATACGCATGATAACCGTAGTAAATATAACTTTGAATTGAGTTTTCTTTGGATTATTCGATTTTAACCTAAATAATTTGACAATAATAAATGATTTTAAAGTAAAACATATGCAATGATTACTTACATGCGCCATTTTCATAAAACTTCGTGGACCTTCTGAAAATAATTGTCACAGATTATTACATGTATTTTTATATCATTGGAAAAAAATGTAAATAAGCAATTTCTCACGAATATAACATTCATTCGTTCATAATGATTTTTCGAAAAATATCTTCTCAATCCTTAAAAGTACAGGTATTATAAAAATGATTTTTAGAACGGATAATATTATTTACTAAATGAATGGGCAATTTTTTTTACTAAATTAGTACAATTAAATGCATAAGTAATTAAGTAAGTTTACAAAAACCGTTATATAGTAAAATATTCTTAATACAATAATTACGTAACTTTTATGTTAAAAGATTTTCTGGTTTTCTAAAATAGCCAAATAAAATAATAAAATAACACTTTTAATAAGAACTTTATAAACATTATACATTTTTTTTATTTGGGTCATCCCTACACAGGGAATTATTATTTTTATATGAATAAAAGTGATTTCATATATAATACAGTTTTAATCGCAATATGTGACGGATTAATAATGTCGCGGTGGTAGCAGCCTCTTCAGGGTTCCGATTGTCCTGGTTGGATTGGGACTTTTGAGAAGTTATATTTATTAAAATATTGAACAAAGGTGAACCGCATATGTTCAGTTCAATTAGTAATATCTGGAGTGCAAGACAACGTACGTTGTACAATAAATACGAAAGTAAGTGGGTGTGTATTAATTATTAAGTTTTAACAATAGTGAAATATAATAATATATATAATAGATAGATTATAATAAATATAATGATAACTGATAACATGTTTTTAAGCATTTACTAGGCTTAACTGGGAGTGAATGCCATTAGGCATTAAATACGTCCTTGTACCCTTTAGTTTAAGGTGATACATAAAAATAAATGAATAAATAATAAAACGGGCTGATGCTAAAATATTATAATGTATACAAAAACAAATATAAATGAAATAAATATTTGAGAATTATAAGACAATGGTTCCTTTCGTATTTTATTCCTTATTATTTGTTTGCACTCTACATGTCGGCTGCTGCGCTGAATGTCCGTTGGTATTCTAATTTTTTCATCCACTTCGAAATGTATATCTTATACAGATATAACATTTACTAGAGCGTAGAGTACGCAGATAACAAATACCTGAATTCAGGCAGTCGTGTATGTTATTTATGTATTAGTTTTTTATAAAATGTAAGCTAAAAATACATAATTTTTTTAGCAGCATAACGGATCTTTTATTAAATATTAACGTTGCGGGTTTTGTACAAAGTCGTGATATTGTGATCATGTTACATCGATTCTAGCCTCTAGATTTTAGCCCCTTACTTAATTTCTAGGTCAAAAAACTTGAATTCAAGTTAAAAGTATGCAAAAAATCAGTAGGTTGTAGGTACTCTAATTATGTACATTCGAATGTACCGTTTTGATGTCACGTTACGATGACCATGCGCTTGAATAAACTTTCCCGTATCATTATACGTTTGGATGTAATGAATCAGACAAGTACATAACACCATTTACATATTTGGTTATCTTAAGTTATTTAAATTAGCTTCTTAACATAGCATTTACATGTTGCGCGCGCACTCGAACTTTCCAACGCATGCTCTTTCGATACAACTTTTATTAAACCTTGTAGTATTGTGTACTCTGTAGTCTGTAGTGGCAGTTGAAACTTAGTAGTCGCGGGAAACGTCTTGCCGCGCTAACGCAAAGTCTGGCCGCGTGATGGTGGTTTGTTTACGTACAATATAAACAGAGTTATTAAATACGATAATGTGGGTGGACGTCAGCGGACGGGAAAGGCAAAATTATTTGACACAAACAAATGGATCGTTTATACCCGGGTGAGTTATATTCAAATGTTCGAAGTAATATGTAGGTTAAAACTTACGGTGCGGATTTATTGTTGACATAAAAATTCATTCATGCTAATGACACTGTTTTATGAAGGCCCTTGAAGGCTCTTCAATATTCTATATTTTGTCGCAAAAAATATTGGCAGTGATCGATCAGTAATGGTATTGCTTTAAAAGTATTGTTTATATGAACGTAGATATGTATTATTATTATTTTTTGTTTATTATTATTATTATTTTTCATCGTTCAATTTTCAGAAAAATATGAATATATAATTATAATGTATATATCATGTATAGATATTTTACACAGCTTTTTGGTAGGGTGGTATATTTTTTTCAAGGATTTCTTTTTGTCATTAGCATGGTGCCAAGTAAAAAAAAAGCAATTGTCTTTCATCAAGATTAAAAACAACACGTGATTGCTATTGTGAATATACCTTTGAGAAATATATATAGGTATAATAATGCAATAAAACATATTTCAATTCTCACGGAAAGTTCGACGACCGACATCAATGAAAATAAGTGTCTTGATTTTTTCAACGATTAATATTATCATTTATACATCAGATTCCATTATACGTAATATGTGGGAACTATACTTAATTGCAAACACAACTTTCAAATTGAGAATTGTACACAAAGAAGAAATCCTCTCAAGCAATACCAATAATATAAATTTCCGGACGATACAAAGGCGTATTTCTGTGCACGTCTCATATATGATATAAAATTGTCATCCTGATGAAAAAAAAAAATCACGTGTTTGCTAGAAGTATAAGAATTAAAATCTAAATAACGCAGCTGAAAATGTAACTGTAAAACATGCGTTTCATATAAAAACTAGTCATATTTGTAATAATCGGGCTCTTGTATTAATTCGTAGTCCCATAATTTTAATAGGTCTCACATGGTATGACTATATACCTGAGCAGTATGTATAAAAATTACCGCACTAAGTATAAACAATTATAGAAAATTAATACAATTGCTTTAAACATCATTTGCTGTAACGGTGAGGCCCAACATCTCGAGGAAACCTGTAAACTTTGAGCACAATATTTTCCAGGGCGTGTAAAGTCTAGATATATTCGTATGCCACATATTTAAAGTTACCTATCTAGTTCTTCAATATAAATGTCAAACAATTAATTGTTAGGTACCATTGAGAAACATTTACGTGAACGTATCATATAAATATCACTGAATGAATTTGAATAGGAATTCCTCGGTCGACTTGCTCCACAGACAGAGCGAGCCACATTCGTAAAATATGTACATTGGTCACGCCAACTGTAACACACAAACCTACTATTGTAAAAACGCACAGCTGTGTATAGAGTAGATTAAAGGCCCACTTCCAAACTGCGTTTGTACATTATACTGTAAATGAAGTAACAATAACATTTTTTTATTTTAGACCATAGACAATATTTTGAGCCGGCACAAAATAAATTGGCCGATGGTGTGTTAATTCTCTCGAAACTGGTGGGTCGGATGAAAATGAAAATTTATCACTGAACTATAATGTGCTCATTGAATGCTCATTAAATGGAACTTTTGAAAGTCGAAGTTGAATTATTCATTTTTAATCTCATTATATATATATATATATATAGGGTTCATATAGTAGGTATGGATACACCCAAAATTCTAACAACTTTTTCAAATATTATCGTTTAATACATTATTACCTATAAATTATCCATTACAATATGTCCGTCAAATATCTGATTACAGGGTTAGTGCGTAGTGAACCAACATTATTATAACAACCTTGACGTAACAAATCGTAAGGGCCCAGTCATCTTGCTCTACGGGACACTGCAATTTTCATTTATATGGCCTAGTCTATTCATTCATTCCTGAAAGGTAGACGAATGATTATTGCCATCCTTTTCCCGTTCGTAAATTAGAAATGAGAGGGAGATAATATTATGTCGAGTTAACCGTGCATAAAAGTGTTTCTGGCTTATTATCGGCCTACGTAGGCAATGAACTGATGAATATGAACTACATAGTTCTATTGCCTTTTCTATATAGGCGTTACTGTTGAGAATTACTGTGCTTTGAAATAAATAGTAATCGGAGTGGATCCTAATAGATTAAATAAATACAATTTTGAAAGTAGAGACGAAGTAGAGTGAAGACGAAGTAGAGGAAAATTAATGATTTCATTGAATCAAGTAAATATTACTACATTCAACATACCTCATATTTAGTACTGAATTAGTTAGGTGCTAAAGTTTTATGCTTTTACTAAATCAACAAAACCCGTCGAGCGAGGTAGTACCTACGTATCCAGCATAAGCAATCCTGGGATTTCCGGTGTTTTCCCCATTGGCTGATAGAGTTTAGAAGGAAGCGAAAATCGTTGCCGCATTTCTCAGAAGTATTAAGTTTTATGCGAAAAATTTTGCTACAAATTTTTGAGCTCGCAACTTTTGTTTTCGTTTTTACTGTAAGCTTTTTTCTTGATTGCTTTATAATGAACAGTTTATTTTATCACCTCTTTTACTTTTGTTTTGAATGACACAAAAACTTACATTAAACGATTCTGGGCCATAAAACTTACATTAAACTATTCTGGAATATCACCGAATTTGCTTACAAAATTATTTAAGTAAGTACCTACTAATATATGCTGATGGACGTATGGGCCGAGGGAAGCCGAGACTCACCTATCTCGACCAAATAGGACAGATATTGGCTGATGGGGAAGTCAAGAGCCTCCGAAACCGGCGTGTATGCATGAAGAGACTGATGAATGTAGGCGAAGCACGTCAGGTTTGTAAGGACAAAGATGTTTGGCACGCGGTGCTCTCTGCCTAGCCCGCCGGGGACCTGGCGGGACGGTAATTTTTTTATTTAGTTTATTCATTTATGTATACGTACAGATGTCAAAAGTAGGAGAAATTCGGTAGTTTAAATTTCTAAATTCACATAAACACATGTGTTTCAGACGACGGATTTTCACTTTCGACTGAAGTTCGGTTTGAGATGTTTAATTCTCACGATGGCATATTTGTTTGTTATAGTAGAACAATTTCAAAATAAAAAAAAGAAAGAAAAAGAAAATCAAGATACAAATGACATACACATATGTATTCAAGGTAGTCGAGTTTCAAAATAACATTAAATCACTTTTCTTTTCATGAACTCTGTATCGTATAAGTGCTGCATAACGAAACTATTAAGAATTTTAAGTAGGTATTTTTCAGTTTTAAAGAATAAAGTATGTACCTATTTCGTCACACTACTCGTAAATCTATACAATATTTTGAAAGATTTAGCTCTTAACGTATTCAAACTACAGTTCTCTTTAGTAAAAATCATTATAACTTATAAGATATGGATATGGATACTATGATATTTAGTAAGAAACATTCGTTTTGAAGCGTCCTGGCATAAGTGACAGCTTGGGGAAAATTATCTTTAGCTCTACCGTTCTTCCGAAGGCCGCTTAATATGTTATACATTATCCCGGAAAAGGGTTGGATATCCCGTATGTTTCTAACATTATGTAGTAAACTCTAGACCTTCGTAGACCCACTTCTAGTCGAATATTGTAACGTACAAAACCTTTTAGTGTGATCAAAAAACCTACCCTCATCTTGTACATAGTTTTCAGTTTTTAGTGCATACTTGTTTTTATCGTATAGGCAAGTGATGTATAATGTTTACACTTAAATATACTTTATATAAAATATCTATAATAATCAATAGACTTATTAGGATGTCTCCATACTAGATAATCTAATCACAA
>DVPR01001032.1:0-11806 GCA_018239345.1 Oxynetra stangelandi | reverse complement strand
GACAGTTCGATATTAAATACTTCTGACGTGTATTTACACCGTTTTGACGGGTGCGTGACGTGTTTTGTGATGTGCGCTTGAATATTTAAATAGATTTCAATTGATTACATATGACTTGGCGTAGAAAATTCATAAGTATTATTTACTTAGAGTTATTCTTCTATCTATGTATCTAGTAGTTTATTGTGAAGCAAAATTTTGGCATATACATTCCATGAAACTTTTCAACATCATTTTAAATATATACATATATGGAAAAAAACTATATATATTAAATAATATCTCAATATAATAACTCTAATTGGGTCCTGGGATATGTTTGAATTGTAATCCAGTAATAAAGCATAAAACAGATGTCACATTTTCGGAAGTAAATCTTCATATGAAAATAAATAAATACTACTTTCATAATAAAAGAAAATTAACCATGTCGAAGGAAAAAAGATGTTACATTTTTCTTGTAATTACAACAGTTTATTATTATTTCCAACACTACGTCTTGTGGGACTCAGAAACTTAATCCCAATACCTTTATTAAAGATAACGAATATCATAAAATACACCCATAACACGCTTAGTTGCCAATAACTGGGCCCTTTGTGCCTGAGTTATTAAATGGGGCTTCAATCAACTTTTACGAGCGATCTCACATAAAAATATTTAACTATTTGTTTGCACATAATATTAACGACATGCACCATTATATTGAAATATCTCAGGAAAATAATCTTTGTGACTTTCGCAATAAGAACTTGATGCAGATTGATTTAAAGGGTCAATTTGATCCACGGCGCTATTGTGAGGTTGAAGTAATTAGTCGCGATATTTATTTTTGTGTTGGTACAATCCGCTAATGTACTGAATAAAAATAATATCCTTATTGTTATCCAAGGCAATTTAAGATTTAACTATTTTTTATAGAAAACAAAACCTCTCTATATTTCTATTCAACTCAAATATACCTTTTCAAATCACGCACATTTGTACTTAATTGATTACATCTATTGCATTAGGTACTTTTTTGAAGTAGAATAAAAAATATATTTAATAACAGATACCATACTACAGTAAGTTAAAATCTATGCAGTTTCGGTCGATCATACTAAAATCGAGACGATCGCTAAGACGAATTATGAAAAAAAATTTCATAGGACAAAAAGAAATAACTAAAAATATTTAAACGAAGAACACTCAACAAGACGTCCTTTTATCGAAATTTAACATTCGACCATGTGAATATCAATTTAATTTATATTTTCCTCCATAACATTAATCCTTATTTTGACCATTGATCCGATATATTGAATATCAAAAAAATTATATTAAAAAATAAATAAAACTTTGAAGATTACGATACAAATCGCGAACTCTCGTACTTATAAGGTATATCTTGAAACCAACCTCGTGTCAACCCTCGCCCTCGGGCCATTGTTGTCACGACCAGACCGTACCCTGTTATATCAGTATAGTTTAAATAAAACTTATCTGTGCAACTACAAATGGAAAAGAAATCACATCGAGGTTTTAGTATAAAGTCAATACAGAATGTTACATAAAAAGCATTATGTGAGCACACGAAGCGAACGGAAATATAGCAATGTGTTATCCTAAAAACGGCGTAACGGGAAAGGAAACGCTGAATACAGCGAGTTTTTATCGAAAGGACCTATTCCGGAGCCTTAACTCGCATGAGACCTGTCGATACTGTCGGCTTCCAGGCCTAGAGAAACACGTTGATGTATGCCGAACATATCGCTATATCAATATTATCAACCTATCTGGAGGCAACAGGGTTGGACGGTGAAGTTAATTAAATAATCCTCTCTTGAAGCACTCACAAATAGCTAGTAATGAAAATCGGTTTTAAATGTTGTCACAAACACCGACCCCGTGCCCACAAGAAGATATGATAGCACCTAAGATACATACATATAATATATACATAATTATAGTCATAATTATCGTAAATTGTTCTCAAGCACACACATTTCATTACAATTCGAACAATAAAAAAGTAACTGTTCATTCTAAATGAGCGTACGTATTCAAGTATTCATCGTAACTTAAAATTTTCGGTGTCATTATTTAACGTTTTTATTTATAGTAGCCACGTCGTGGTTCCTCATAAGCCTTAAGAGTTTCGTTTTCATCGATCAATGATTGACAGACGGACAAAGGAACACTCTTTATGACTCTCTGCCGAGCTGCACTTTTATCAGAATCAAGATTAACCACGGTTTCATTTCAAAATGACGTATGTACTGATAATCTCACTTTGACAAAGTTCTAAACGTGAATGTAATAAAGGTGAAATAGGACTTTACCTCCGTAAGGACCAGCGATTGTTCCTTCGTTTGCGGCAATACGGTATGTGACAAGCAAATGATAGTCATTATTGTTTGACGAATATCACTCTAATGACGCTCGTTTTTAATCAGATAACAACGAATTTTGCTTGTCTTATTTCTGTCCAGCACAATGGACAATGGATGTAATTTTATTATACAGGACTCCAGTGATTCAATGGTAGATTATTTTATCTCGGTGATGTTTTGATATAGGAAGCTCTTTATAATTTATAGCAGATCCGTGTGACTTACGAGTTTCAGTAGCTGTCCAGGTTAGGAATATACGTTTAAAGAGTCTTTGACAGATAAGATAAGTGCGTCTTGTTATAGTTTATAGGTTAAATACTAATACTTAAGAAATCTAAAATATTGATGTCGATCTATTCGCAATACACCAAGGATCTTATTAACTAAATTAAGTTACGAATTCGATTCTCATTCAGGTAAAATATTCGTGGGATGAGCACAAGTTCTTTTTTCTGTGTTAAGGGGTACATTATTAATATAAGTATTTAAATATACATATGCATCTTATAAGCCTGGTCAAAGGATCACAGGCTCTGCATACTTTGAGATCGGATGACTGCGTGTAACGACCAACCTTAAGACGTCTATTGTTATGGAAGTTATGGTCATACATACGGCCATAATTCACAAAAAACAGCTCACAGTAGACTCGCCAATAGAAACAGCAAAGCTAAAATAAACGCCTCTCCATATGGGAAAGAGATATGGATAAGATTCTCCATATGGGAAGAGAGAGATAATCCATATGGATAAGAGATGCCAATAACTGAGAAACTAATAAAATGCTTTAAATATAAATTATGTTATGTATTTCAGTTTAAAGCCCACGAAAGCGTAAACCTAAATACTATAGGTACAATAGGTACCTTAAAATTCTCAATAGAAGTAAATAACTATAAAAATATTTTAAAAGTTTGAGATAAACTCTTATGTCTAATAATATTTTGAAAAATAATACAAAAGGAAAACATTTTGTTCACATTCATTTATATCAAAATGCTTTGTCAAACGAATGGCGTGTATTTTCGTAAGTTACATAACAATCGTTACAGTGGTACCGCTAAATGACATTGTGCGACTTGACAAACAACCCCGAAGCACAACAGCTAAGGCTTCGATGGACACGATCAGGAGACGGCCGCAAGTAATAGGACTATGATCAGAAAAGGCTTATTAATTATGACAATTTGATATTATTTTAAGATTTTTTATTGTTTTAGTTTTAAGTTCTTTTAATTAAATCAATGTAGCTACATGTTAAGATTTATAAACTCTTTAAAAATGTGAATTTATTCTGATTGGCAGAGACAACACTTATTAGTATTTTAACTTTATCAACGAATTGTACAAGAATCATATTTTGAAAGAATAGATAAGGTTTCTTTTACAATAAACTGTATTGATGGTTGTTTGGGAGAATTTAACTGATGCGATTATAACAAAGATAACGGTAATAAATTAAAGAAGGTTTATAAGTCACAAGAAAATGCCATAACATCCACATCCAATTATGCAAACCTTATATTTGTACATGAAACATGAAAATTATATGATTTTAATTTAAATTGAACAAATAAATTATGTACCGTTAATCTGTGATTAAATAGGTTGTTATGTAACAAATAAGATACTATGGAATACTAGAATACTATTTCGCTATAAGTTTTAATCTTAAGCCTATCCTAAACATCGCGACCGAAAAATATTAAATTTGCTTTTCGTGGTCATCATCAATGAACGCTAAGTACGGAGCAGTCTACTGCGCAATGACTGTCTAATGAGAACGGTGGACATCAAATAATTGTCACGCAAAATAACGCCTTATTACGCTTCAATCGGACAATGGCTTTTAATACGAAGAGGATGTTGAATTTTCTCATTACATCTCCACAAACGCCATCTATATATTTAGAGTATGGTGGCCGCCATCTACTTACATATATATTTAGAGTTATTACTAAAATACTCTACACAATTATTCAAAAGAAATCATATAGCAACGAATGGCTTCTGCATATTCATAACTCAGACGATCCTATTGTTAATGTTAAATGGAAAATTAATGTCGGTAATTCCATTGAAATATTGAGAGCTTGACTTACAACCGATAATATTGTCTTAAGCTTCTTTCTCCGATTTTTCACACTCTTCAAATTTAATACAATGGTTAGTCAATTCGTCGACGTCCGTTGATGTAACTTTGCTAATAACATCATTAATAATCAGTATGTCTGACACCCGAGTATGTGTAACAACATTAAAATTGTTGTTGTCAATATCATGGCCACTTAAATATATACCTTATTTCGTAGCAAATACATTTTGAGTATTATTTGAAAAGTAGTTTGAAAATTGTCAGTGAGTATTTCTTCAGTAATTAGTACGCTAACTCGGTTGACACGAGGCTCTTTGTCAATCTCTTTATGACAAGCTCCTTCAGATACTGAATAACGTTTTGTAGGTTTTTCAGTCGTGTATGGTTCGTTCTCAGCGTGAACAAAGGACACAATATTTCTCTGATGACAATACCTTTTAGACTACTTTTGTAACAATTTTGTTCCTCTTGTCGTTTTCGTGGATAAATAAAAATTATTTTTGTCGATAACCATTGACGTAATACAAGGAAGACGCAGTATTTACAGTAGATGTTTTCTATATAATGAGTTATAATAAAACTCCACATTCCTCTATTATTAAGAACTTTTTGTACAACCTGAAGGCACTCACACGAAATCTGTACTGGTCATCTCTCTTTACATTAGACTTCATTGTGAAGCTCGGCAGAATCTGCGCAATCATACGAGCTAAGTACCCAACAGTGGCAGGCGGGCCCTTGTCCAAAGCGAGGTCTTCGGCAACTTCCCAAGACGTAATCTCCTCAAATAGCTCTCGACGTATTCAGTGCACAATACTTAGACAATCAATCTTGAGCGCGACCCTTTTTACTGAGGGGTTTGCTCACACTGAGGCGACGAGAACGCGCGAAGTATACTGAGTTTACATCGAAGTTTATCCACCTCATATAATATAGGTAAAATCCTTTATAATTACGGTCATGGAATACGTTTTTTTATGTTAATATGCTGCTCATTGTCTTTTTGAACCTCTGATTTCAGACCATTTTTGAGATATGCACAATGCAGTATGGCTACGAAATAAGATCCCGTATAATAGCTGTAATCATGAAATATGATTGAGAACTTTCACAAGTAGTGCGAAAAGGTCCCACGGGGTAGAACATTTTAGGGTTAAAGTTGCGAGTCACGGGTCCAGTCTCAAGGGATGGAACAGTTTAATGCATAGTTGAAGATTGCCGGCCCTCGATTACGAGAATTAGAACAGGGAACTGTTCCGGAGTCATGAAAAGTAATTTTTGCAAACAACTATTCGTAATTTTAAAAGTAAGCTTGTATTTTCAAATTCATAATTGACTATCACCACAGCTAAAATGCCTCGGTATGCTCTGAGCATTGAAATGATTCCGATGAGTATATAAGCATTGGATAAAAAGCAGGTCTTCAAATTTTGTGCAAAGAGATAACGCTTCCAAAACGGATGTGGTCTCTCGAGGTCTCGCAAAGGTGTACCCAAGACTATGAATAAATTAGAATTACCTAATCGCAGCTCTGTTGCTATGTTCATAAGCTATATTTTTCTTCGCACTGTACGGGCTAGCAACAACAAATGAATGAATGGATCCACTTGAAGACCGGAAAGCTCCGTCAGTTTTCGCGCGCGAATGATTTCGAATGAAACATTAATGTATATGGTATATCTTTTTAATAATATCATAATATAATACAATTAATAAGTACCTGAATGGGACAAAGGATATCGAACAACACTGTAACGAGGATGCTCGAAAATTTTGTATAGAATTGGAGTGGGCATGTGTTGGACTCTTTGTGACGGCGTAACCGATATTGTGCACCATTTTATAAGTGCATTCGTGACTATTTTACTGATGTGTCGCTTAACATTACTCTGCATGTCACTAGGTAGACTCGAGAGTATACTTCTTGGAATATTACCAATAGTAATGAAAAATTTATAAAGGATTTCTTATAAATTAATATTCGTAATAAATAATTTACAATCAAGTAATTAAATTAGCATCTCCTTCTGATGACACGTACTTAACTAATTGTAGTTAGACAGTATATCGACTTAAAATTTCATATACAGTATACGATTCTAAGCGATCAGGATGAGGTTTCAGTTTATTGTTTTTACCTGGTTTATAAGACATATTTCAGTTGTATGTCAGAAACGTCACCCTTCCATTCGCAAACAAGTTTAGGGCTATATACCTACGATAACTAATTGTACTACAGTGACATTACATACGAAGGGTCCTAGAAAAGTAAATACTTCGTTCGAGGCGGTAACTATTTCTACAGGAAAGTTATTGTTTAAAAAAAAATGTTATTCGGCCTGAAGGGTGTGGTTGCCGTTCCATGTATACACCGGAAGCGACTGTAGCTCTATCAATATTTAATATTAACTGAACTAATTGAATTCTGCTCGGGGTCGGTTGATGACTGTGGTCTACGAGAGTTAGCGGATCCGTTGTGAGTGGTGCTCGGTTTTTCACACTTTCCACGTAAAAGAAATGAAAAATAATGACAACTACGTTTAAATTCTTGTTCCATGTTTCGTGAAGCCTCGTTACCGTAAATACGTCTTTGTGGACCCTGTAACCCGTGACCCATATGTATTTGTAACGTATTTTAACACAGAGGATATTATGTTTGAAAACAATACATTTCGTACCACAATATGTTTCGAGTACCTATATTGGAATTAAATTTATTACAATGTCATCATTTGTCGTGAGTGAAAGCACAGTCCAACGAAAACAATTAAATAAATTATATTCGTAAGGTTTATACACTTAAGAGTAAGGTTGAACAATACCCATATTTATTCATCCATATTGTTAGAAACATTTTTTAATAAATGTATTGCCTTAAAATTGTTGACGATTGAAATATTCGAACGAATTCAAAACCACGCACGCAATCACAGTCACTGACCACTGTACCATCGGGCTGGCCAATGTTATTTTCATTTATATAGTTAAGAAGATATTCTGCGAATGTGCGCCACGAAGCCGGCAGCCTCGTTACGTGCAGTGCTCGAGAGGCCCACACTTGGCGACAACCCGCTCGGAACAATTTGCGCGCCCCTCCAAATCGTTATCGATAATGAATTTGGTAAACGTTCAATGCGTTTGTGGTAAAACATTTTAAAGCTAAGTGGTTCTGAATACGGGTCCTAATTACCCGAGTTAGAGTTGCTCTGAAATATATTTTTCATTATTCAAATTCATTATTCATTCAAATCATAGTGTTGTTTATATATTATTCCCTAAGCCTTTCCAATTACAAATAGTGCTTATGATAAAAAATCAATTTTATTTCTTACAATAAATTAATTGAAAACTCTTATGTTATAAATAGCACATTCGTTAAAAAACATACTAACTGAATAGTCAAATCAACTATATTACGTTGTTGAACGATAACAAAGTAAAAACAAGTATATATAAGTATAAATATAAATAACACTCTGAGTCATGTTTTGGCAGTTTATTCAATAGTACTTCATCATTCACCATTCCTACCTAGCAGCTTAATGCGACAAATATTGCCGAGCACCAGATGAAATACGGGCGAAGAGAAGCGATATAGAAACGGCAATTTACCGAAACATATTTCCACACTATCACGAGGGTCAACAGATGATTGTTATGCAAATTAATTTATCCTTAAACAGAGGGTGACTGGGACGTGTGAAGGAAGCCCAATCAAATAAATGTATCGCGACATGAATGGCTTAAGTAATAGAATTGGTATATCGTTGAGTTGTGAAACTCTCGGGGATGTGTCTCGCACTATGAAAAAGAGATAATAGAGCATCTATATTATGCCCTCGATAGATCGCAATGAGACGAGTATCTGTCGAGTCTTTCAAAGAACATGCACAACTGAAGTTTAAGTACGTGAAAACCAAAGGGCTTAAATGATTGACTGATTTATGATACATATTATATCATTAAATAACCTATTAAAAAATAAATCTTCACCTTGTAATCTTTTTTTGAAATTCCAACCGTAAAGCGGTAAAAATACGGGTAGTAAAAAGTGGTGGTAAAAATAAATTCTATGAAGTAGGCATAGAAAATGTTAAACGTCGAAATTTAAATTAATCTTGTAATAAACATGTAACAAAGTAGTCAATGAAGTTAGTATATTACAAGTGGCGTATATTAGTTTAATAATAGCATTTGAACTCAATATCAACGGAATTAGCCCATATTATAATATTTACAATTGATAATTCACGCCAAAAGCCAACAATAACGTTCCGGCAAACAATCATTAAATGAAAGCATTATAACCGATACAGACCTCAAAAACGTATACACCCAAAGAATAATATGAGTACTTGAAACCACACTGTGAGTTATGAAAAGAAAAACAAAATTAATGAATGCGACTAATTCGCAATAAAAATGCCACATGCGAGAGAACGTGAGGGGGGACAATTATAACAAATTAATAACGCGCACTACCCTTAAAACTCGAGTGGAGATTTGCATTCAATGGTATTCCCGCTTTTGTTGGTTATTTAAGGCTAAACCAAACAAAAACCAACCGTAAAATACCCTGCAAGCGAATCAAAAAACCTCGCGACACAAAATTTCAGTTACGCCCTTACACTACTAGATGGCGCTTTAAGGGTCATCCGTTTCAAACAGAACAATGTGAGCTTTATATCAGTACAATAGAGTTGGAAATTGGTCGCTGGTTTCATTGTACGAAATCACTTGAATATTAAAAGTCTTGGTAATTATTCAGGAATCCATCCATCATTAATCACACCAGAGGGTGGGATGCGGGAAAACGATGTAAAAATGATTGTTGAAAAGATAAATTACAAGACGGGTGACGTTTATACGGATACCAGCCACGTGTGGTTTTTTTATAAGTGACGCACAACAGTACATACATTGTTAGTGAAATATATTGCGAGCATGTTCTGGTCATTAGTGCAAATTTGAATAATTATTCCGTATGCATCACAATAGAAATATATTGCAATGGGTGTTGATATGCCGTCATAAAAAATAAGGAATTACAATCGTTGTATTACATTTATGATCAGAGTAATATGTTCAGCTTGTTTGTCTAAGTATTTCCTTATATTCATTTTGTTTGTGCCTGTACTGAATATATTTTATGCAGTTACTTATAACTTTGAATCTTATAGTTTTCAGAATTTTGAATTTGAATAAACCGTACTGGTGTATTTATTGTTTTCGAAAATTTAAACTTTTCTTTTCACCTCCTCATAAAAAAATATTCCTAGGTGTAATCAGTTTTGTAATACATATAATTGGAATTTTAAATTTCAAAAATTCGTTTGTGTTTCGATCGCTTAACCTTAATTTAAAAGCCTCTAAAGCCCCATATAAGGATCGAAATACATACTTACAATACCATTCTACGAGTAAATAAAAAGGAACTATTAAAATAATATCAAAACGCTAAACAAGGGCAGCCGGTTCATAAAAGCTGAATAAATCGGTTTAAATTAGTCGTAACTTTGACTAATATGGTCCGAACCCGAGAATAACAGCTTTTATCCTAAAACACCATGACAATGGGGTAAATAACCATCGGAACACCGCAGAACACCATTAACCCGTTGTAACCGTCCCGAACTTTAACAATTAATACTGCGCCAATAATAGAAACTAAGACACAATAGCACACACTACAAATTAATATATTCATACATGGGTCAGCAAGCGTACAATTCGTAACTACAAGTAGAAATCAACTCTATAGCAAATAAGCTAAAATTCAATTTCGCTCGCAAATAAATCAGAACACACACGAAAGAAGCAATCAAAAGTGTGTTTTAACACCATAAAGATAGATATTGATTTCATTTGTTTGTGCTGTTGCAAGCGAATGTTTGCGATGTTTTTATCATTGTAATTATTGTGAACAACAATGCGCTTGCGATTTTTATTGCTGCGAACATTACCCGTGATAATGCGATTCGCGACAGTTTAATCGCGTTCGATTGTAATAAGCTCTTTGTTGGTTCGTATGCATTAAGATTCATTGTGGCTCAAAACGTGTATTACATTTTAATTGAACTTTTATTGGGGATCCGCGCTCGCTACGGACCCGGCCTTATACAGCTTTCTCGATTATGGATCTATATACCATTTTGTATACTGCTATAAATGTCTATAAATTCATAATTGTATATTTCTTAAATTAGTATTAACGAGTTAAATTTCTGTATGAATAAAAATCAATATTTGTTCTGTATGAAAAATATGTATGAAGATACTCGTATGTATTTAAAAGTTTAAATTCACTAAATGTTTTGTATATATTTTGCTATACAGAACCTTGCTTCGTATATGTAATAAAGCACTCTTCGATAATCACTTTCCTAACATATCATCTTCGACCAGACATCTCTTCGTTTCTGACTCCATACATCTCTGTCACTCCTAATGCAGTAGTAGCTTTTGAATATGAAGAAACAAAACACACAGTCATTCAAATAAATCACGCACTGTCACTAGCCAAAGGTTACTCGTATCTATCAACACACGATATTTGATGTGAAACGATTAGAGATGGTATGATTAAAAGTTGCATGAGTATCTTGTTGGACTATTCCCAAAATTAAGTTGTATATAACTTGTTATATAACTTAATCATGTATCAGGTAGATATTGCCGAGTGTCCAATGTCGTGTTTTTGGTTCGTCGTCCGTGAAACCTTCGAACCTTCGTTCGTCCTTCCAACCAATACGGTTGCATGTTTCGTCCCCAAGTGCTTTCGTCTCCTATATTTAATCCGCTTTAATGTATTCCATAAAATATTTAAAAGACACGGCATCTATATAGATTCAGTCTACAATCCTATACTATGACTTTGGATATTTTCAGGAAAAATACCTAATACATATACGCTATTGTTAAATAAGGTACTCTTGTAGTTGGCGTTAACTGATAAGCACATAAAAATATGCATACATTTAAGAAAAAAAATTCAAAAGCATTAAATATATTTTTGCAGCATAACCACTTTTGGTTGTAGTGCCTAATTCATATGTAACACACGACACGAAAGCGAAGACGTGGTCTAATATATGCCTAACTTTGTAGACGCTTATAGGAAACAAGTTTCTCCCCCGTCTTAGCGTACACAAGTATGATTTAAAAGACGAATATTCAAAAAGTCCTTCAGTAGAGAGCGAAAAACTCGCTTTTCGATTTCCTTCAAATCCATGAATGGAATAAAGATTCCTAATAACATGCCATATTTATGCATAATTAGAAAAGCTTAAAATTTATTTAAACCAAAAATCGTACAATTCAAGTTAATGAATATTGG
>DVPR01001031.1:0-11809 GCA_018239345.1 Oxynetra stangelandi | reverse complement strand
TTTGGCACTCCGTGCTCTCTGCCTACCCCGCTAGGGACCTGGCGTGACGGTTATTTATTTATTTATTTATTTAGAAAATAGTTGTATAAATCACAAATCGAATTCTTGGATTCAATATTTATCACAAATCGATGAATCATCGTCCAGAAGACGCTGAATCAAGTGACAATTTTCCACTTCCGTTGCGCTTACTGTTTGAACTTCGAAAACTTCAACTGAGAAATTATCTTCCGTATTATTTGTTACAGCTGAATCGCTTTTATGTTTCACTGATCCCAGTACTGCTTCAGCAAAATCCGCATCTCGTCGAGAAGGCGTTCATGGTTCAACGAAGTTCACAGACTTCGCAACAGGATTCTCATGTTATGCACGATAACGATACCTAAGGTATACTACCGAAGGTATATATTTCATTGCATAGATCAATATTTCTTTATAGCATGCAATGTTTTGTATATCAAATGTTACTAAACTGGGGTTTGTTGTCATGTTGCACTGTTGCACTGCATCGGTAATAACGTAATGGAGAAGAAGAAGATGCGTTGCACTTGTTTTAATATCATATCACCATTTTTTTTTAAGTATGTTGATGTGTTTTTATTATGAAATAAAAGAATATGTAAATATCGATATATGAATAAATTCATCAATATAAAAATATTAAATTTGTACTTCATCAATATATTTTTTTAAATGGCATGCTTTTGTGGCAAGTCGAATACTTATGATACTTGAAATAATATTAAATCTGTTATGTACAAATTCAATGGAAACCAATTATTTTGTCTAATATTTTAACAGTTCAGTTTTCAAGATATATGTAAATAGTGACAGAAAATATCGATAGAGACGAATTGCAACCGATCTTCACAACATTTTTATCTTATTTATAATTTTATCTTATAGTAACTAAAGTAAGTTGTTTTATTAAATTATAAATTACAAAAATGACATTATAGTTATGTTATAGGAGAGTTGATCTACTTGGGACAATAATCGCATTAAACGTATAATTGTCTCTTTATATGATTATACCGTTTGATTCGGATTAATGATAATTTAGAGGAGGCGAGTGCTGAGGTATGCATCGAGTGACAAAGACAGATCTAAATGTGTTCTTCAAATAAATTCACCACCAGAATGCGTAAACTTTTATCGGCCAACTTCATTCATACACACGGATCAGCCAACTTCGCAGATGATGTGTATCCAACACGTTGTAAGCATTAATTCCAACCAATATTCATTAACCACACTCCATTTTGGAGAGACGCCAGTCCCAGCCACGAGCAGCCAAGTTAGTTGAAAGGAGTTTTATTTAAATTTTGCAGAGTTACAGCCACTTGCTGGCCATTCTTGGTAAACTCACCGCCATTGTCTAGTCGGACACAGGAAATTTGAATCGGTTTCATTGTCTCTAGATGTTGCAGTAAGTACTGAACTTTGTCTCTGGATCTAGCGAAAACAAAAACTTATTTCAATTCGCTCAGCATTTTTTTAACTTAATAAGTAAATGTAACAAATCAGTTTGCTATTAACGGTGACACTGTAAGGATGTGTTACGATTAATTTAATTAATTATTAATTGCGTAAAATTGACCTGTTTTATTTGAGATTGATCATTTAAAGAACTGCGCAAACGTCGTGTGCCAATGAAATCAGTTATAGATGGTGTATATGTTACAAACGATCGCAGGAGACATACTGAGACATAATAGTACATATTATATTTCGGTCATATTTCAATATCTAGCATCATATTTTATTGTGTTTTGATTCGGTTTAAAAGGTAAACATTAAACATCTTTTCGCACACATACAACAATATTATTTCAGCTCTCAATATTTTCTCTGATACAAAGTCTATGTTTGGACTATAGTAAAAAACAAATAAAAGCGTCAATAATACGATCTAATCGTTGTAGAACCGTGGTTAGAGCTGAATAGATTACAAAATACAAACAAAATAAAATAGCTATACGGTGATAAAATAACTAAACGTTATACTGATACAGAATGCCCGTTAAGTCTGTCTATTGTAAAATTATTAATGATTAACTAAATAAATTGCAGAAAGAATTTTATATTTTCATTTTTATTTTAAACTACAATTCTTATTCATAATTTTACATGTGTACATCTGTATAATGACATGTTTAAGTGGCAATATCTCAGAACATTTGCATAAAGTAGAGACATATTTAAGTATTTATGGATGTTCAAATCTCCCTTACTTTTTTATATGCTGGCATATAAGTAGCCTTTTTTAACAAATGTCAACAAATTCAAATATAACTGATATAAATAAAGTAATCGTGCGTTGTCATTTGCATTGTAATTACTGAAATAAACTGGATTATATGCATCTTCTTTTATATTCTCAGCGTAAGTTTGATTTATATATTTATTGACATTATTGGCATAGTGTAATGCAGTAAAATGTAATTCAACTTGCAGCCTCAGGATAGGACACTACGCCATATGTGCCATGGACTCAGAACGATTTATACAAAACACCCAGAATCGGAACAAATAAATAAAGCTCTACACGAACTTAAACCTGGTATCCTATTAGCCAATTTTGACCCGGTCGCTGTTGTTGTGAAGGCTCGCATTGGTAATTAAATCAAATACGAACTCGAAGTTAACACAAAGAAAGTAGTTTCATGTAACTTAGCTGTGCGGTAGAAACCCTCGTAACCCTGACGCGGTTGCAGAATGAATTGCTAACGATCTGTAACATTTAGAAACACCGGGCGTCCTTTGATATGTGACCACTAGTGACAAGTTTCCTCGAGCCACCATACTTCGGAAGTCGCTAAATGAAGTATGCGCAGTGAATTGAGTGACGAGCCACTCCACTTCAGTTGCGAGACTAATTCTGAGAACAGCATTCGCATGTAAGCCATTTCAGTCAACATACACTTCCAATCTATGGTGAACACAAACATAGGATAGGTATACTATACTAAAACGACATTAGACAAATTCAATATGTAAATAATTAACAATGAGATGGAACAATTCTTTTCATAAAATAAATAGTCATGTGAACTCCATTTAACAATACAGTAGCGCACTTTATAGCGTATAAATTAGCAGAACACGAATAATGGAAACACCAACTTAGTATGCAGAGAGAGCTATTTATGTGCCTACATCGCACCGCCTCGAAAGCAATGTTTAAGAAAATACAGTCCCATAATAGATAACTCAGGTTTATTTGAAAATATTATGGGTATAATTGAAATTCCATAGAATCGTAATCATACAAAACTATACCCCAATTATTAAATGATAGAAACAAAATATTAGATTTCCTATGATTTTAATACAAATAAAACAATTTCGTAACATTATATTTTTGTTATTGTAACCTTAATGAGAAAATTCATTAGCATACAGTTAGCATAATATATGTGGAAATTACTGAGTTATAGAAACACGAGGAGCAACCAATATGGGTGTACTGGCTACAGACAACAGGCGTGTGGGGAACTTTAAAGAATGATGTCTTTAGCGTATCAAATAATGTGTGCTCATCTACAATATTTGATTACACACTCTGCTGGCGAGTCGCCAGTGTGCTGTGAATCACAGCTATTCTCTGACTGTGAAATTCAATCCGGCAACTGGCCATGCTATGCGCCAGTTGAAATAATAATAATTAAAATCTACCAAGTTTTGAACTTTATATAAGTTCGAACTTAACTTCTTTTAATTTTATGTAAAGATATAAAACACTCTCGCAAAGATGTACTCGCATAGAAAACGGTATTCAGAAGATTCCAATTTTGAGATTTTTTTAAATTTGGACATGCAAGTGAAACGATCGCCCCTAACAATAATTATACCTCCCCATTTATTTCATTGCTCTTTTTGTAGCCGATAGCAACAAATAATTTTTTGGGTCAAAAATATTTCCCCTGTTATCTAGATTTGTTGCTACAATGTATTGAAATCAATACTTGAAACTGTTATATTTGCAAACCAACTCCAAGTTAAATACACAATGTTACTTACAAGTTTCTGTTATTTCATGGATTAATTTCCGTAACATCTCCACAAAAGTGAAATCAAAGGACAGACAAAAAAAAGTTTTATTACGTTCACAAAATCGTGAAAATTGTGTTTAGAATTTGTACTTTCGGAGAGAAAAGTTAAAATTCCAATAACTTAAGCATTCAGTTCTGAAACTACTGTGCGCGAGTGTACCGAGTTAGATGCAGCCGTGCGAATTCACCCACCATTCGATCTATATAGAATGACGCCGCTATTGAGAAATAAACGTGTAAAAATTCAATGACAAGGAAAGTGACGCCTACTATTTGTATACATATTTCAACATATACGCTTTTTACAAAAAATACATTTTATTATGAAAGAATGCTGTCGGATTAGTGAAATAGTAATTTGATTGAAATTTGGACCAGGTATGACCCCTAGCCCGTTGAGTCAGGAGGTTGACAGTTAGATTGTCATTGGGGTCAAATATCATCTAATAAGCAGCATTATTTGTCAAGTGTGGTCCAATGAGTCTGTATTTAAAAAAAAATATTTATTTGCTCAAAATATCATATACTTGCACACAACTGTCTGCTTACAACAAGACAGAGTCTGCCTACTCTACTTTGGAACATTCGAGATGCCTGTCTATGAGTCACTATACCATACTCTGTTAGTTATTACTATAATTATTGTACAAATGCAAAAGAACAGTTGTTTAAAATCGTCATAGTAATGGTGAATAATGGACAGGTATTTTTAGCATTGTTGCCTGAAAAAATTTCAACCATCCTTCAAAATATGACGCTACAAACAGTATGATAATAATAATATGACACTTGAGTAATATATTAAGTTATTTGAAGACTCTTCCTATGCATTCGCTTTAATTTCATCGATGCTTCAAAATGTCTCGACTGCCTCTGGTAAGTGAATTACTCATTCCTGGTACTCGTCATAGAGATTAGTCTAATTGAAGTTTTAATTTCCTTCTGGAACTCACATAACGTCCAGTTGGAGATTAATTGATACGGGAGATATTAAGTCGCTAACAGTAATAATGGTGATTAATTGTTGTGAATGTTCTCATTGGCTTCTCGATAAATAAAGTACTTATCATACGAGTGTCTCATATATTGTAGGGAATAAGTGACTAGATATATGGTAAAGGAATCCTCAAAGAAGATATAGCCAAGCTCTCTAAATGGTACCTACCTATCTATATTGTTTAATGTGGTAATAACTTTTGATGTATTTGTAAAAATTTAATAGTTGTATGTCGCGTAAAGGTGCTCGATATGTCGGTCTAATATTTTTGCACAACCTTTTGTTGCCCATATTTCCACATAAAAATGATTTTGAATTTTGCATGAGGTTCTTTTTACCAAAGAGAATAAGAATTTGAATGTGGTGATGAGTCTATGATAAACATAGCCCTAAGTCCAGTCTATGTATGATAAACATAGACTGGACTTAGGGCTAGAACCGACAATAGTAATAAGAATAAAACAATATTTTCGAAAAGTTCAAACATTATCACTTCATAAACTAAGCAACGCCTGTACTATGCTCAGGCAGTTGATAAACGTATACATACGTATGTGTATTTAAACTTTTAATTACAAAAATAGTTTAACAGCCAGACCCAGAGCAAATAGGTGTAGGTGGGAATCGAACTCACAAAGTTCGCGTTACCAGTCAGTATCGCTAACCATTGGATCAATATGCCAATGTAAAACAATGGAATATTATATATGTATTTATGTATATCTGTATAGTAACTCAGAACTACTACATCAATTGTATACTCAGCTAGAACATTTAAAAATATAATAGACGCCGAATACATGCGCCTGATATAAAATAAAAAGGTACATCCAGGACTCCCCCCGCGAGGGGGAGCATTTAAACTTTATGTTAAATAGTTAGTACTTTAGTTTTGTTTTACTTGAACAATCTTCTACCTTTTCGTAAGTTTTTTTTTGTTCAAATAGTATTTTTTTAAGCGTAGCGATAATAGAAAGATTTTCTAACAACATTTATTTAACATCCATAAACTTTGTTCTAGCGATAGGCATACCCGAACAAAATAATTTCCATGATTTAGCTAATTAAAATGCAGATCAACTTAATTTAAACACGTAAGAAATCATTGTTAGATTTTGTTTCATAATTCCATTTTAGTTTTCTTTCTTATAATTCCATTGTACGTATGTTTCCTAGTTATCTCTTACATGCGACTTCTTTCGCGCATTGAGCGGAATATGGATTCCTTGAAACAAATCTTAGCGTCCAGTGTCCTTTCCCCGTGTTAAAACTATGTTTACAATAAAATGTCTACAAAATCGGCGCTGCTGTTTCCCTGCGAAGACGTAAAAACTATACAAATAGAGTTCCTTTAGCATTTACCATATTAATACATATTCAGATATTCCATATGAACTGTAAAATAAATAGGAGATACGACAAATGTCTGCAAAAACAGTTTGTAATAAGCAGAGCACCTATTAGAATTTAGAATGTAGTGGGAAGCGGAAATCCTCTTCACTTGACTATGACGCCTACACGTGACGTTTGCTCGTTAGGAATGAGCACATGTTAATACGAGTACATAATTCGTAGTTAAGTGCTCAGAGCCATACTTAAACAAATATGTGACCATTCATATGTTCGCGTGGTAATTAACATTATTACAGGAATTTATTTTATCTACATATATATTAAATAAAATTGCATTCATTTTGTTTGGGGTTTCATCAACCGAGATCAAGTTTCGAGCTGAAAGTTGATTAACAGGATTTTTAATGTAAAGTAGCAAACAGAGATCATGTATAATAAATGGATGTATTTAAATTTTAATATCAGTATGTCCAAATGAAAACTGGTTGCAATAAATGTGTTTTCATTAGCCCAATCTTTGTATCCACGGTGCAAACAATTGTCTTGTAATATGTGTGCTCCTGTGTATAGGTTCATGGTTCAGGTCAAACAGAGGTTCATGTGTTGTAGCAAATATATTCAGTATCTCTCTAAATAATGATCTAGTAATTTAAATTTTGAGTCTCCATTCGATGGCACGCACCGCTGAATTTGTCAAGTTATGTCCGTTTTTAGGCTTACTCGTTACGATGGAAGAAGATAAGATACGGAAACCAGTGCTCCAGGTAGGTCCAAACCGTGCAGATAGATTTTTATAATTTTCATTTCACTAGCCTACGGCTTTGATTGTAGACTTCAGCGTTCTCATTTAGAGAGGAGATACTCATTCAATAGTGGAATAGCGATGATGGCATCATTACTCACATATCAGAGCCTACTTGAAAGATAATGAAAAATTAGCTTAATTCTTTTCATGTGTTCCAATAATTTATAGCCATTAATTTTATTTTCAATGCTTAGATAAATAGTTCGTGTCACCGAAGCCTATCAGCTTATTTATTTTTCAACTTTTAAATTGGCCTTAATATAACAATAATATGAAACTTTCAAGGTTTAAGAGCAACAAGCAGCAAAATATATTTTAGGTCCGTTCGTGTAATTAATAAATTCTACAAAATATTACTACAATTTAGGTTATTGTACGATGCAAATTTCGATTAAACAAATACGCATGTCCTATTACTATGTATCTACATAAGTGTTCTCGCAACAGACTAACTGTATAAGCCTATCACACAGCGAAACATCATCGCTATGAAAAAAATCTTGGAACATTTCTTACACATTGTCAAAAATAATCGTCGGCATATTAGAACATTGACGTCCATCGTGATTAAGATTTCCCCTTCTGTACACAATATACGTAGGTAACCGCTGCCGAAAAGATATTTCAACAATACTCAAATTTCTTTCAACTGGAGTCGCCAATCCCATCCAGTGATGCTGTAAATGGCAGCAAACATTTGAACATTAACAAAAACAGTCTTTAAGGAATAAACAAAAAATATTTTTTTACTTCTTCAAATTTTTATTATGGATTACTCATATCATATACACACGTGAATATTAATCAATTAACCTTAAATGCCCATTTCCCACTTCATTTTCATAAAAGCCTCTCTAATAATCCTCCAAACATTATACGTTCTTAATCACGTAAATCCTCCCGTTTTACTGACGTGTCATTTACCATGTACGCATCTTGAACATGTTTTAATGAAGACTCCTCTTTTATCTTCTTTGTTTCAATGCTTGTGTTGTGCGTTTAAATTCGCGAAGTTGTGAGTACCTTAATTGAAATACTTGACTGAGATTACACACACACGTACATATATGTTAAGAAGAAGACCATCCGAGATAGAGTAAAGAGCTGCTTATCACCAACCTTAGAAGAATCAGGGTCCATGACAAATAATGCTGATGGTAATTTATATTTGTTGCTAAACTTATCAATGCTTTTTTATTCATTGAGATTTTAAAAAATACAACGTCATGCTTGATCATTATAAAAGCTAGTAAACATCCGCAGGATCGTATTTATATAGTTTTAAATACTGCAGGACAATATTGTGATATACTTTAAATTCATTGTATTTTCAACAGTTCTTCGTTATAAAAGTGTTTGTCTTCTATTTTCTCTTCCCTTTCCACCAGGTGAACTACTAATGTGATGCATGGAAGTTCGGAGTACAAAGGCAGTGTTTGCAATTCCTTTACTTTTGTTTGGTCGTTGTAATGGTCTAGAAATACTTAACGTATTCAAACGCTGTTCGGGTAAGGAGCACTCAGCCTTTTAGAGTCGTACGTTCTAAAGGTTAGCAATTTTGAGCACAGCCTTTGAAGTTTCAATTTAAAGGTTCTTTGAACACATAATTTAACTTCAATAATTTAGATATTAATATGCATTATCGTGTTACTTAAATTACATATAATTTTTTTATCCAAATACATTTTTATAGAGCTTTTAATTACGTAAACGAATAAGCGCCCAACAAGGGATTCTGTTAATGAGTGATTTATCGATTTTTAACGATATAAGATAATACATACAACAATATTTATAATTTAAAGTTGTAATTAAATAAATTATCGAAAACGTTTCAATAGTGCGTTCCGATCTTTTAATTAATGTAAGAATAGGATTAGGATGTTAGGAATATTTCGTAATGGCATTCACAGTATAGAGGCCTAGCAACATCTATTCTACTTTGACGGCGCCCAGTTCCAAAGCTTACCATAGCTTTCATGTTCCGCTGGGAATATGAATCTATAATTAGATTCCGCATCCCTGCTCTGGTAGCCAGCAGTTTGATTTTAAATCGGCACTGGTAGAAGTTTTCAGATTTTGAACTCGATTTTAAAATTACTGCGTACTTTTAACAATCATTTCGAATTGATTCAACGTGGGAGGACGCGGTCGCTAAACGAATGACAGTTGGTATTTAGAGGAGTAATATTTACAATTGAACTTAGTGGTCCTGAGTCGGTAACTGGTATGGACATTATAGGTTAGGAGCAAATATAAACCACGTATGGTTGATCATACATATTAGATCAAATATGCATGGTATCGTAAAAGTTTTGATTTCTTGGTTGCTTTTAATTGCTTATGTTTGCTGTCTTGGAGTATTTAAAAGCTACGAGTAGCAAATGATCGTCTTCACAGTATCCCATGCCCAATGCAATGCAATAATGCAGGCTACAATGTAGCATGGTTGTCTAGTTGTACGTTTTACTTTTATATGTGTTGTTAGTTCAATAAATAATAAGTTCTAATATGCAAAATATTTATATTTTGATCGTATCAACCTTTATACATTTTGTATACGAAAAGTTATTGAACCAAAAGTCTCATGCCGCAATTCAAATACTTTTCAAGCAAACCTAATTATGCGTATTTTTAATGACAATTTATTATTTTACTCATCTAAAATGTTTATTATTTAGAAACAAAAACATGTTCTGTTCAAATTCATAACGAATAACATCATAATGGAAAGTAATTTTCAAACATGCTTTCAATCTACGGAGACAGAATTCTAGAAAGTTTTATGATAATGAACAAGATGGACTAATTAGCTTTTTAATTTTTACATTTTCTAAAAATTGTAATCATCTCACAATTTGAATTTGCCTCAAATATTTGGTTGGAGGTTTAGAATTATAAAGAAATTATATTATAAATTGGTTCCCGACCGCTTACAAACTGGGGCAATTAAGGTTAATTCTGTATAAACAGCAATTATCTTCTAAAAGGACTCACCCTTATTTCTAATTATGGTGTTGTTTAAGATGTTTGGTAAACAAAATGAGATTTGCAATTTGTATGTTCGTGAAGCGAGAAAATCATTAATGGCATTTTTTATTATAAAAAATGGCACGTTATTTTCGTTCCTGGTTAATCTTGGTGTGGTACGCATATTTTTTGTCTTGCATAGATGTTAGTGAACTATGTATATCGCTTATAATATATTACCTGATAACATGCTTGATGTGTATATCTTTCGAAGAAGAAAATAATTTTTGTTGATATTAAAAATCATTAAAGAAATGGCGCAAATTGGTTTCATTAGAAACTCTCACGACCAACCGATGTTTTGTTGGGCGGAAATTATGAAACTGAAAAAGATGGAAGTTCCTTCCTGTAGATGACGTCAGATAGTAAACAAGGAGCCAGCTTTGTGGGTTAAAATATTTGATTAATATTTTAATAGCACGGAATACGAGCAACGTATCGTAGTGACAGTTATTCCTTTTAATATTAAACATTCACTGTACCAATAAAACTTCACAATATGGGTTTCCTATTTTTTTTTTAGAAAAATTTGTGAGCCAACAAAGTGCACCTTCTGTCCTCATGAGAGCGAAATTTTCACACAACGTGTGTAGAGCTAAAACAAATATAACATACGTACATACATATGTAACTCCGCAACAGAATGCTATTCACAAGCGCGAGACACGTTTGACATAGATAAATGACAATAAGTTATATCTCATCATTTTAAGCTTTATTGTGTTGTATTCCACAACAGTTGTTTGTAATTGCCCGTAATGGGATTGTATCGTGGAAGACGTAGGAAATGAAATTACTGTTTTAGTACATTGAAACTTTCATAAGATTTCATCTTTCTGATATTTTTACTTAATATCTGATACGCAATTTGGTTAAATAGGATTGTTATAGCAAAAACTGATAGCAAGTTGCGTTTCTTCAGTAAGTATTCGAAATAATTGCTACGATTTTGAGTTCAAATTTAGTCTCGTTTAAAGTTTTAGTTTACGGTCAGTCTAGCTTTATCTATTATCCCAGCTAGTTGCTATCGAATTTATGGTGCGACTTTTGTCGGTCGTTAACATTACATTGTATTGCTTAGTGTTTATAAAACTGAAAACTTATTTCATCACTTTCTTACTTTAGTGCAATACATTGTTTCAATAGATAATTTGTTAAAATAAATAAATAACCGTCACGTCAGGTCCCTAGCGGGGTAGGCAATGAGCACCGAGTGCCAAACATATCTGTCCTTACAAACCTGACGCATTTCGTCGACATTCACCAGTCTCTTCATGCATACACGCCTGTTTCAGAGGCTCTTGACTCCCCCATCAGCTAATACCTGACCTATTTGGTCGCTATAGGTGAGTCTCGGCCTCCCTCGGCCCCTGCGTCCATCAACATCCGCATTGTATATCTGTTTTGTCAGTCTTTCATTATCCATTCTTTCTAAATGTCCCAACCAACAGAGCATTCTCTTCCTCATTTTTACACCGATGCTCTCTTTCACACTGACCGTCTTTCTTACATCTGCGTTGCGAACGCGGTCGGCGAGAGTCAGGTCACATATGCGGCGCAGGGACCTCA